>JAXDDX010000030.1:355000-605000 GCA_034670405.1 Hoplostethus atlanticus
TCCATTCAGTAAGCTGCAGTGGGGTGATGCACATACAGGCAGGCATCCTGGCTACTACCAGACAGGCTGAGCGATGTTTATCCACCATTGTGTTTAACTCACATTTCAATAGGTATTGCACTACTGTTATTGACTTGTATTGCTATATTGTCCGCTTCCCCTTTTTTTTGCAGGATCACCACCATCATGCCTGTCCAATCTGCCTACTCCTCCATCGGATTTAGAGGTATGTATAAATTCTTACATTCACATATAATAAAAGATGAACAGAGGGGTAGAAATCCATAATACAATGTGTATGAGTCATAGGGGGGTTGGGGGTGTGGGGGGCAGGGGGGCTAACTATATCTCCCTCAACCCAACACTTTTTACTGTTTAAGGTAGGAGCTATTTTGGGACTGTGGCATGGAATTTAGCTGCAGGGTGACATTCTGACCACTGGGTGGCGGTAGATGAAAGAATTCACTCAACAAGGCACATATCAATAGCTCCCATAGCTCAGTCTAGCCACATGATATATTATTAATCCCAGCATGCATTTCATCCACTTCAATAATTCTGGTTTGGTGGCCGGTTAAATGAAAACGCTGTGCAGTGATTAAGCTAGGCTAGGACGGTGTCGTTGATTCAGCCTTGTGTAACTGTAGAAGGTGACTGTATTCCCACAGAGACCAGCCCTGAGTCCCAGCAGCAGCAGCAGCAGCAGCAGCAGCAGCAGCAGCAGCAGCACCAGCGCTCTTCAGAAGTTCACTCCAAGAAGACTGTTCTCATCAAGACCATCGAGACCCGTGACGGAGAGGTCAGACAAGCACACACACACACACACACACACACACACATAAAACCCACACATTGTATTAAACTGTTGCACCTACATTCATAATTGTCCAACTGAAACTTTTTTGATTTGTTGTATTTTTTTTTATCTAGATGATGTTTTCTATGAACGAGGGCGCTAGTGCCCAGTGTGTAAGTCTGGTTCCAATATCCTGTTCACTTTTTAGCATCTGTAAGTGACTAAAAGTAGATGCACACTACCAGATTTAGAAAGAAATGCCACTATTAAGTTTGATTTATACTGTACAGTCGCATTTTACGTGTCAGAAAGGGTATGTGGAAGGGCTGCACATGCAAGATTCTGGGTATCCAAACAGAAAACCCCCACAGACCACAGACAGGAATGACTAGTTGACGGTGGTAGTATATTTAGCTGCAATAGCATTTTTGCGTTTTGAAATTTGTTCAAGAAATCTTGTAGTGTGCACCAACCCTGAAGGGCACTCCAGTCAGGCCACTATCAGTGGCTGCCATTCCCCTGCACAGCACCCCCAACTGTAAAAGAACACCTGCACTCACCGTAATAGATGTTACTCACTGTTAATGGACACCAGTGGTTCACCAATTTTATGCCACACTCACGCTGGGGCAGTCCTTCTTAACGTAAACTGATCTCGATCAGTGCCGGAAGCCGAAAGCAGGTGGTGGTTGCTGCACGGTTCCACAGGGCTGAGATCGGCAACCGGCAGAAATTGAATTGCATTTATTTGAAATTTTCATGTTCAAATTTTTAAAACAATTGAATTCAAAAATTTGCATTTGCATCATTTCAATTTGTGTCACACAATTTGAAATTGAATATAACAGTTTGGAAGTTGAATGTGATTCTCATCAAGATTCAAACTTTTCAACTTTTATTTCAGTCTAGTTCTTCAATATGTCTTCAAATTCAAATTGGGTTACTGATTACGGTTGCTAGTTTTGTTCCGGTTGCCCTTGTCACACCTTGGCAACAGTAATATTGAAATATCGAGATAATTAAGCTGTGATGTGACATAATGGCATTAGAAAATATTAGCAACCACACCCACTCTCGGTTTCTTTTTCCTGCTTTTCTTGCTGTCCTTCGGTCCTAACCATCTATCCTTCCTCTCCTCCGCAGGTGGTCAGCGAGTCCACACAGCACCAGCAAGACATCATGTAAACAGGAATATGCCACCTTATAAAATACATCTAAAGCAAATAAATAAAACGACAAAAATGGACATTTTCCTACCATACCCCACCTTTCTAAACAGAGAGAAATCTTTCCCTCTCACGTGACATCACAGATGCCCACCACTATTACATATTGACCATTTGGCCTCCCTACAAGCATTTGGTTTAATTCAAATGGGGACACAAAATGGTTTAACCGATATACAGCTCAAGAATTGTACAGCTAAATCAGGTCGGACACAGCGTAGGAGCACAATGTCTACCAATGCCTTTAGCTTGGTTTTAAAATAAAGGGCATTCCAGGGCTTCCACATTATTCAGGTCATTTACCTTTCCCTCGAAAACTCTGTTACTCCCTGACGGCAAAAAAAATAATTCATCAGCAGGGCTTTAGTTTCTGACGAACCCACAGGGTCTTAAACAAAGCTGACCCCTCAAGCCCTCCTTGACCCCGATGTGGAGGAGTGGATCTATGGAGCATCCCCATCCAGAGGGGAGACTTGTGGAGATGGAAGACAGACGAATGGAGCGCGAAACAGAAGAAAAAATTTCTTTTTTAACTGGAGCATTTTGAGCCCTCTCAGCAATTTGAAGCGTAAATGTTTTGACTGCACAAGTTATTTTTCCTGGTGTATTACTTGGTTAATGGTATAATTACCTTCAGGAAAGTGAGAGGATGGTCGCAGGTTTGAAACATGTCTGGGAACTCATGTTAGTCAAGTATAGCATGTTTGTGTATGTACGGGCGATGGGGGTTACACTGTTTCACTAAAAGATCTCAAATAAAGACATTTGTTATCCCCACGTGTCACTTATGAACACTAATAAACTAATGTTACTCTATTCCACAGTCTAACACTTCAACTCATATCATCAGCATCCCTCCTATAATGTGCCAGGTCATTTTTTTCTTCCATTCTTCCATTCCTGTAAAGAAGCAAAACAGAGAGACGCCCCCCACCCCCCGTCTCTCACCCTCTCTTGAAATTATCAGTAGCGCTGGCTGGTCTCGGTGCACGAGAAAGCGAACAATGGCTCGTTAATGAGTTGGCCCCGTTGCGTGTTTGGTTTCCCGCGGAGCGCAGATTAGAGCCAGCTGCAAAAATTATCATCTACTGAAAGGCTGTGTCTGAAGTCACTGGGCTGGAAATGTCAACAGAGATAAAGCAGAGAGAGAGAGAGAGAGAGAGAGAAAGAGAGAGAGAGAGAAAGGAGGAGAGAGAGATGGGAGACAGACGGAGAAATAACGAGAGAAAAAGAGGGGAGAGTCATTCCGCTGCTTATCCAATTAGAACAGCAACATCGGTCGTGACTTTCTGCATCCATCACCGGTTCTCGCCAGCAGCTGTCAGTGGCGGCAAGCCTCCCCAGTCACTAAGGGTCAATTTAAAAGGACGACAGGTTCCTCTGTGCCATTTCCACCGGAGGAAGCTTATCTGTGTAACCTTTTCTCTGTGGGGCTGAGCTGCAGACAGCGGCGTGGCTATACAGTACATTTTTACTGTCAACTGAGAAACATCATTCATTGTTACATGCGGCAACTTTTTTTTTTTGAAAAGTTTTTTAGGGATAGTAAAATACTTATTCATAGTGTATATTATATAGTATATATTATATATACATATTTAGAGAATATGCGGATTTGGCAGTTTCAGTGTTGAAGAAATACTATTTACTGTTACATTACCATTGTAAATGTTTTGTTAAGCCTTAATGCAAAATGCAGCCTGAATCCTTAACCAAGGCACCGGCCATTAAAATCCACCATCAGATCACATCACTGCAACTGCAGCGTGCAACATGGACTGATGGACTCTGTCAAACTACCAGATGCTTCATCTCTCTACATCTCTGTTTTGGTTTCTCTTTCTTGTGACCTTCAGAGCAGAATTAAGAGCAGAACAAGGAATAGGCATTATATCTGATTTGGAAATCCACTCTGGGATGGTTTCAGTGCCTTTCATCTCGCCGAGCAGTTTCTTTTATCCTCTGAACAGAGACCCACCCTGTGTGTGTTTGTGTGTGTGTGTGTGTGTGTGTGTGTGTGTATGAAATATGCAGCGTACGTCTCTGAAAATTATTGAACTCGTGTTGGTGTACTGCACTCTTGGCATATACTGAATAGCAGTTCCAGTTAGTTGGTAGATTAAAGGAAAATAAAAGAAATATGAGATACCACCAAGCCGTCAGAGATTGTAGAATCACAATGTTTATCATATTCAGGTCCATATGAATACATGCTTATATTAATAATGATAACAATGATGGGTATTCTGTACAAATTTAACCGGGGGGGTTATGGGAGGTGAATTGTGTCAAACTTTCCTCCAAAGTTAGTCCCGCTGTTAAAATTAAATGAGTGAATTTGTCCCCTCAGATCAGAGCGATCATGACCGTAATTAAAGGCTCAGTTTGTCTGCTTTTTTCCAGCGACGCGTGTTGAAACCCCAGGAGGAGAATCAAAAGCAACAGTTCACAGACAAGAAGTGCAAATCACCTACCAGCCAATCAGGCGTACAGTCTCATGGTAACACGATGCGAAACAGTCGCAACAGTATGTAGGTGTACTCCATTAGAAAATGAAGGAAGCAGATCAATTACACGATGATCGATAACAAGAAAATGGAACCATATGTACATTTAGAAACTATTTACAGTACGGTATATACAATATAACAGTGTTTCCAATGCTAGTGAGAGAAATGGACCATTTTGTATGGGGCCACTGTTGAGAATTAACACCTGTTCCCAGATAAGAACATTGTTGATGCTAAACCTGCACTAGAAGAACCACTACAACAGAGATGGACCATAACCAAAATAACCCCAGGAGTTACACTAATACAGAGTAGGAGGGGTCTTAGCATAACGGTCACATGACCCTCCCCGAGGAGGGAAATGATTCACATCCCTTTTTCAAAGCCCTTTTTGCTAGACAGAGAACAGAGACAGAGAGAAGAGGATGTAAAAAGAAGAGGTGGGGGAGGAAAGATGGGAAGAGAAGAGAAGAGGAGAGAAGAGAAAAGAAGAAAGAGAGAGGATGTATCTCTGCCCGTTGCAGTTTGGATCTTTTCACCGTGGCTGAATAGATAGTTTGGTCCTTTATATAATTGAGGAGAACCTCAATGATTCATTCATGTACATTTCAGAACGACATGAAAAGCTTGCACCGAGCTCAATGGAAACGACAAAGGAAAACTGTTTTTTTGGCTATTTGGAATGTGTTTCGTGCACCCTGGGGCCATGAAACTACTGTAACCCACCACGCAAACGCCTTTCGATTCAAGTTAGAAGGTTTTTACGCGTGACAACAATGATACACCGGATACAGACAGGGGATTCTCATGCAGTAAAGGGTTCAGACAACGTGATTGGTCCCGGTGCCCCGTCCAACCACACAAAGGGCTGCGACTACTGTTAAATCAAGCACCCCCTCTCTGAAAGTAGAGTAGCGTCTTTTTGTTTCGAAACCACTGAGATCCACTCTACTAAAACAGGATTGATCCAAATGGGCTTGGTTAGTGACGACATGCAACTTTATGCATTTAAACGGCAATTCAGATTTACAGGGCAATTTAAATGCACATGCATGCAGGTTTTAAAATTGGAATTAGCTTTGGTCTGGAATTTCGTCCGGAATTTCCATCGGCGGTGGTGTTAGTGCCATTTAGTGCCATGTTCTACTCAGTAACCCAAACCACACATTTCATAGTAAAGAATCGCCTCAATTCCAAATGGTTTCAGATAAAGAAAGAAAGAAAAAGAAGAAAAGGTTCTACAGTGCGGGAAAATATTTTCTATACATACCAAGCTTCCTCACATCTCTGGATGAACAGTACAACAATATCAAATATGTGTTATGAGCACAGTTGAATTTAAAAGTATAACACGCACACACAGAGTACATAGCAGTCCTATCAGGAACAGGAAGAGATCCAGCAGTAAACAGTAGAGGGCGCCATTTGCAAGCGCTTTCACATTGACCTATCAAGACCAGAGAGAAAAAGACATTTCTTCTTCCTCTTCATTTTAAACCTCCTCACCTTTATAATTTAACACGTCATCCATTCACATTTATCACTAGACCAGCATGTTGGATCAAAAAGAAAGAAAGAAACTACAGCGTCTTCTGCATACATTGAAATCATCTCCCCTCCCCTCGGGCCAATATTTGGTACAGGCCATTACTTGCATCAGGGCTGACACACACACACACACACACAGAAAAACCCCACATCTAACACATTTGTAAAAAAAAACCCATCTCTTTAAGTCACTTATTGTTCTCTTGCCACCCTCAAACTGAATTTATGACAATAGTGAAATGTTGGGGTGACCAGAATTTCAAAGTAGTGATTCTTTAAAAGTCGAACATTTTTTGGGACGTCCTTTTTAGAAATTTGTCAGGACGTCGGAATACAAAAAAAAAGAGTTCAATTCAACACGCACAATAAAGGGGTGGTGGAATGAGGGGGAAAGGAGGGGATGCATTAGAGCTGTGGGGTCTTTTTTCTCCTGGACACATCTGATGCAGCTTAATGTAAAGCACATCCCCCTTGGACAATGGCAACAACCTATGCAGTGAAAGATCTTCCCCAGGCGAGTGAGTACTCATGGGAAACAGAACATGAACTGACATTGATCAAGTAAGTCATCCCTTCATCAAAAGAGGAGCGTTATCTTTTCTTTCCTGCAAGAACAGAATCGGACACTTAAAACTGGCTGCTGCAGAGGCTCGTGTTGTCAGGCTGTACATGAAAACGACGGACACGGGAATTCACAGATTGACATTTCAGAAGACAAACTGTTCCGTCTCTGAATGAACAGGGTTTAATAGTGTCATGTTAATAATGTCATTTGAAGCGTATTGTATTACTTCCTCTGGGCTTGTTCGTGGCAGAATCTTTGAAGCAAATCCTCGACCGAATCCTCCTTTGATTAGCTTTCGGGAAAAGAAAGCGCTCAAGGTTGATTGAAAGTAGAAGTGGTACCATGACTCTACAAAAGCCATCGGGAGCATTGTGCTTTAAAGCACTCTAAAGAGGAAAGGTCATCTGGTTTGAGCTGGTTTTTATACCTTTTTTACCTTAACTGGTGCAGACAGTTAAAGTAAAAAAGTAAGAGAAAGGTAGAAAGGTAAAAAAAAGTCACAATTCAATCCACTAATAACTTAATATTTATTGTTTGATGAGTACTGATGTCTGAGATTTGACCACAGTCAGTTCCTGCTCTATCCAAAAGAAGAGGAGCAGAGTGTTTGCGTTTAACGAGTGTTGACATTCATCCAAAAATCCTGAACTGTAATCCTCTAATGGGTCGACGAGACAAGAAAAAACCCGGCGCGGGATCCGACCACCATCGCCTTCAGGGACACAGTGACTTCAGACGCGCACCGGGGGTCCGCTGGGGGCCGTGAGGGGCACTTGGGAGCCGCAGTCGTAGTCGAGCTCGGCCATGCGCGAGCGGCTCATCATCCGGCCGTGGGAGTACGCCCGTCTGTCCGTCTGTCTGTCCCTGAAGCTCCTGATGTAGCTCTGTGGACGGGACAGGGAAAGGGTTTGGTTATGAAGGTACAGGATGCTGGTACAGAGAAGACACGCAGTGCAGTTTGAGTCTTAATAGCATGTGATACACTCATGTCTGTCACGCTGAACAGCAGAAACATTTGTTTTAGGTCTAAAAAGCTATGCTGGTAGCTGTTACCATGACCCTTTACACCTTCAGACATCAGAATATGAGTATTTCTTTTCACTGTCACATATAGCACATGCAGTAAAAAGTACACCTTTTATAATCGCAAAACATTTGTATCTGATGAACAGTGTGACATGGCTTATAGGGGGAAGTCACCATTAATTTCCTATAGAGCTGCAATCCCAGGGATGTGCGGACACTCAACAAGCTTGTCGGTCGAGAGAAGTTGGCCATGGTTACGCGAATAAATGTCTCAAAAAATATATATTCTTGGAGCACGTTTGCATCTATTGTTGGGGTTGACGGTAAGCTCTGGGGTCATTTTATTGAATTTCTTCCTATTTATTTTCAATTAATGCTATTAGTGCTCGCCAGCTAGCCTCGTCAATGCATTAAATGAACATAACATTATGAAACACAATACCAAAGCGAGTCTGTTCCAAAATTTGTCACTGCAGACCGCTACATAGATCAGTCAGAACAGGGCAGCATTATAGGAGGAAGATAGACCCTGGAGTAATCCAAAATTTGTATTGTTTTTTTATACTATAGACTGTAGATTAATCATTTCTGGAAACAAAATCTCAATCTTCGTCATTAGTGAAGTCCATTACGAATCAACAGTGCAAAAAATGTATCTGTCTCGCTAACTTCATTCACTTCCTGTGTTGAAAGTTTTGTTTTGTTGAATTTTACGTCTTTTTTTGTCAGCCCCCTAAACAAACGTGGCAGGTTTACACGCATCATTAAAATGAACTAACCATCCAGCCTCATTGTCTCACTTTTAGCATAATGCTAATTTCCTACAATTACTTAACATAGCGTATGCTAAAATGTTAGCATGCTCACTGGACAAATCTAGAGACGACTTTGGTGCCAACCCTCTCGTCACACTGGGTAAGGTGACCAATGGGCCATAAAGTCGGTGTAGTCCTTTAAGAATGCAGGGACTACAGCTGATCAGGATCTTACCGGTGACAGCACATCTCCGTCAAAGCGTCGTATAGGGTTGGTCTTGCGTTGGTAGCCCGGCTCAGGCTGGGGAGGCAGGGTTTTGGGCGGCTGGGAGCCCTGGTTTTGGTGATGGGGGTGAGACGCCCCTGGGTGGTGGTACTGCTGGTGGTGGTGGTGATGGGTATGGGCCTTCTGCTTGAGGTTGGTCTTCTGGTTCTGTCGTTTTTTCTTCTTCTTGTTCTCCTTTTCTTTTTTCATCCTGTCCTCCCGCTGGCGAATCCTCATGAGCTGGACCCTCCGCTGCTGTCGACTCAAAACCACTGGGGACAGAGAGAGGAGGGAGGTTATCATCTGAAAGACTGTGAAATAATTCAAAGGAAAGTATAGAAGAAATGGGAGCGGGTGAATGACAACCAGAGATATGACAGAGAAAATGATGCAATTATAGTGAATGAACAGAAATGAGAGGACAGAAAAGAGAAAACGGGTAAAAGAGCAGATCAGAGGCAAAAGGAGAACGATAAAGACCAAAGAGAGAGGGAGATAGAGGGAGATATCAGAGTGCGAACGGAAGAAAGAGAGAGATGTCAGAAGAACAGCAAGAGAACAAAAGGCAATGGCGATATACTGACAGGATAGAGAGAATGAGAAAAAAAATCAAGTTAAATGTGTGAGGGAATAGGGTCACGATCACACGGGTAAGACAGACGACAGAGGGAGAGCAACGGATACATACAAGAGAGTGAACGAGAATAGAATAACACAAGGAAAGAAATTAGAGAGGATGAGATACTGCGGCGCTTTCATGGAGAAAGAGAAATGAACGATACCGTAGAGGAGGAGAGCAAGAACGCAAAAAAACACTGAGACCAACCGAGAAACGAGAACAGGAGCCTTCCATTCACAGTAACATTTTTAAGAAGTCATAATAATAAATAAATAATACATTATTTTGAAATGCTATTGATGAGTTAGTATGTGGGCAGGATACTAGAGAAAAAAAAAGAATAAATGTGAACATATTTCACAGATAATTTTCCTCACTGCATGTACTCAGACTGTTGGCATATTGCTAATTTCACACCCTCCCCGGCAACAGATGACCAAAATTCTGCATGTCTCACTGTCCTTTGATTACCCGCTGATTATTTCCTCTGTGTGTGTGTGTGTGTGTGTGTGTGTTTGAGTGTGTTTGAGTGTACTAGAATGTGTCTTCTGTTTTAACGGATGTGTGTGTGCTGTATTTGCGCATGTAAGTTATTGTATGTGTATGTGTGTCTGCTTTATCTCCATTTTTTGTAGGGTCTAAAGGTGGAACTATATTTTTACACTCCACTGTGTAATGTTAGCTAGCTAGTAGGCTATTCTCCAATGTGGTGTCAAATCATGCACATTGGAACAATATTTTGGGAGGGGTTGTATGGCAAGTGGATAGATTCAAAAATAAGGCTGCCCTGACTAAGGATAGGGTCGAAGTGGAGAACCTTGAGTCTCTAAAAATGTACATTCATTAGTAATGGTTCTACTCAAAGATGTATTGTTTAACACGTCCCGTCTACGTTTACATCTGCCGTGTGTGCCAGTACACGACACGGCGACAACGGGAGTCCAGAGGTCGACGCGATCCTGTTTCAGTTCCTTTGGTTCAGGGAGGCTCCTCGCTCTGCTGACAATCACGGATTCACAGATTGCCCACAAAAGGCCTACTGGTAGCTTAAAGGGAATAGCTCACAGACTGTCACCTTACATATAAGCTCTTCATCATCCCCCAACAAATGCAAAGACACCAGAAACTTCATCTATATAGTCCTCATGCATTATATTCTCAACTACTATTTCATCAGAGGGAGTCATACACCCTCTCTCTGGGCTATAATGTAATGTAGCAGAGTGATCTATAGTAGCTGCATGAGGGTTGTATAGTATTGGGTATTGATTTAGTGTCCTCCTGAAATGCATTATTGATAACATGGCAAATGAGTATACTATTATCAGCGGACGTTTACACTGTATACTCAAGCAGTTCGCCGTATGACCGGGTTAAGCTAACTTTTGGGCATCTTGGTGCATTCGGTAACGTCCGTCGCCTACTCAGAAATTCTTGCTAATGTAGTACATCTGGGCATTTCTCACGTACTTGAGTGTAGTATGAGTGGTGGAGAGTCATCCAATCCAATCCAATCAAACCACATTTATTTGTATAGCCCTTAATCACAGTTATGGTCTCAAAGGACTTCACAATAAATGTGAAAATGGTGGCGTTACAGCAGCGGGAGTGAGACCTCTTGCTAGCAAAGACGTGCATGTAGGCTTTGTGGCGCAATGGTAGCGCGTCTGACTCCAGATCAGAAGGTTGTGTGTTCGAATCACGTCGAGGTCAAAGGTTTTTCTGTTAAAAAGTTGAATGTCTACGTAGAAGTGCTTATATGTTAGGACCGCATTCATTTCCTAACAGAAAATGTTTGACCCCCACGTGATTTGAACACGCAACCTTCTGATCTGGAATCAGACACGCCACAAAGTCTATACACATGCAGTAGCTAGTGGTCAGTATGGAGTATCTGGGTATCTCACATTCTGTCTAACATGTTTAGGCTTACTTCAGAAACAATGCAACTACAACTACAGAAAAGATACAGCAGAAAGGCCTTTCATCTCTCTCTGTCTGAATGAAGCTTTTGTGCTTCCTGATCAAAGACAGAAAAGAGACACAGGAGAGACGTGTGTAAAAACTCTCTCCATATATGTGATATTAATATCCACACTTATGCACTAACACACACCTGCACTAAAGCAGGATGCATATACACATGAATGAAGTTTTTTACTCTGATGTTGGGTAGCAGTTACCGACGGATAGACTTTATCTCACTGTCTCATGTTCTGTACATTAATGAAGTTTATCTTCCAAAGCCGCTGGTTCATTGCTGTTATCTATTTAACATTCTCTTTGGTAAACTGCTGGACTTCAAAACACACTTCAATTCAAGTATCAATAGTGAAACTGCTGGATTTTAAAACACACTTGGCAGCATCATGGTCAATAAGTGTTCACTGTAGCTGTAACTTTCTGACCCAACATAGAGGGCTCTATAGTGTCCCAGTTGTACTGTTGGCCAGGAAGTAGCATTAATATAGAATGCTACTTATAGAGGAGATGTATAGCCAATACCACTTATTATAAAGGCCTATGTCAATATCAATATGATAACAGTTATGTATTATTCTACTATGTGAATAGGCAGAAGTGAACCAGAGGCGGGTGGAGTTGACGCTGACTTCGGCTCCTCATATGCTTGAACTTGTTGCGTTCAGCTGAAGTTGGAAATTGAAGCGTTTCACATAATTAGAGTCCTAATAATAATAACAGTTTCTGGCTTCTAAAATAAAACGCCAACCATGTTAGGGTGTGAATAGATGTAGGAAATGATTTATGTTAAAGTGAGCTGACATGTCAGTTTTGTTCAGTGTTGACGATTCAAACTCCCACTGTGATCACATCGCAGCCTGATCATCCGGGCATCACACCAAAACCGTCGGGGGTATTATCAGGTTTCGAGTGATATGGGGTTGGTTAGGCTCAATACTGATCATTTTAGTATGAGCTGAGTGGGCAGAAATTTAAGATAGATTGTATAAATGTGGGCTATAGAGGCGGTAAACGGCCCCTTGGTGTATTTCAAAGCCAATATTTGAGCGAACGTCAGTCTCAATTTAAACGTCACTGTGGACGTTCATTATGGTCTAATCCAGTAAAATAAGACCAGATGCAATTTAAGGGGAGTTGCCACTAGGGAGAGCTGCCGCACCCATACTTCCAACATCATGAAGAAGAGTGTGTGTGTGTGTGTGTGTGTGTGTGTGTGTGTGTGTGTGTTATGAGGTCCATTGTTGTTTCTTTGGGCACGGGGAGGGGGGGTAGCTAACAAGGCACCATCTGCCAGGGAAACCGCTTAATGATATTCCCCCCTTCTCCTCCTCTATCACCCCACCTCAGGCCCTCTACTCCCCCCTAGCCACACGCTACTGTGTGTGTGTGTGTGTTCCATTTTATCTATTATTGGCAGCAGTGCAGAGGAGGCACTGTTTAAGTATTCTTGAATTCTAACTGATGGCAAATTGAACAGCTCCAATTTCTGATCTCATTTAACATCATTGTTAGCATCATTGTTTTAATGTATCATTACTGTTTGTGGTTGTGGTGTGTGTTTGTGAGTGGCATGTGACATGTGACATGGTCCGTTCACCCGATTTAACCCCATTTCCTTTCCACCCCCTCCCCCTCCTTGCCCTTCCCCCATAATACCTGCCTCCCCCCCCTGTTTTCTCCCTCACACCGGTCCTCGTCCTCTTCCTCTTTCAACCCATTTCCATCGGTCAACTTGTTCAAATGTCACATGGAGGAGTGGCGAGGAAGGCCAAGCATTGTGTTTCTTTTTCTGTTCAAAGGTGCACGTCATTATTGGCTTTATAAATAACTCAATATTGACACGTTGTAGCTCAGCTGAAAGAATTGTATTAGCAGTTAAAGACTAGGTGCATAACACTAACGTGGCCTGAAGGTAAGGTTGTTTCAATTACCTTAAAGAATTATTAAGGGCTAATTTAAAGGGGCAATAAGTAATCTATGACCTTTATTGTCCCCTATTGGTGACCAGCAGGAATTGCAACAACACAGACCCTATAGGGAGCCAAAGCTCATGTCACTTCTGCCTATAATACATTACAGATTACTTTATACAAGGAAACTACTAAGTGGACGGTTCTGATTATGCATTGATGACCTTAAGTACACACATTTTTTTTCAACGAAAATTATGATTGCTTCTATAACGGAGGTGATTTTCAACAAAATCTATTTGTTTGTTTAGTTGATGTAAGACGTGTCCCCACAAAAATCTCGCTAGCCACCTAGTCGCTAATCCCTATTCCACACCTCTTCAGTCCCCTTGATCTACCGTGGTCTGTAATGGACAAAAAAACTATTTTCACAATAGAGAGGAGTAAACTAGCTAACTAGAGAGGACAGAAATGTCTACTGAAGAGGTTACATGTCATTGTGTTAAATATGAAATACCACAAGGCTTTTTAGCCTTCGTGGCTGAAAATGTGTAGCGATGCCAGTCGCTCACTTGTAGCACTGTCCTCCAACATCGAGCTGTTGAAAATGCCAGAAGGCGGGGAAGGGAGAGGGGTTATTGGGAGGAGGAGGAGGAGGAGGAGAGTGTACAGGTAGTATGGGAAAGTGAGGAAAGCAAGAAATCTCAGCTCCTGGCAAAGTAATCTTTGAGTCACTGGTATTGATCAACAACCCTGCCAACCCTGGCAGATATACTAAGGTCATTTTGTGCTATGGGACAGTAAAAATGTTACTTTGGATTAGGCTTATTTAGTAACATTTTCTCTGTCTTCTCTACAGTTTACGTCTTCTTCCTCCTCCTCGTATTCCTCCATCCCCTTTGCTCCTTCTTCTCCCCAATTAAAAGCTTTTAACGTGAACAAAAGAAGGCCACCAGAGGCCGTATCTATGGCAACAAGGATAGCATTTGCGTGCCCCCTCACACACACACACGTATACATATTCTGTTCTCTCTCTCTCTCTCTCTCTCACACACACACACACACACACACACACACACACACACACACACACACGCGCGCACACACACACACACACACACACACACACACACACACACACAGACACACAATTGTGCAAGTTTTAAAATACAGCCAAAAAGCTTCCTCTATCTCCTTGCCCACACACTCTCTGACTGGAAGCTATGGCAGCTTGCTGTTTTATCCCATTATAAGGGGCCATGTGTGACTCCTTCTAAGGCATTGTATACCATCCCATGTCAAACCCCAGCAGAGATCAAATGTGTGAGTGTGTGTGCGTTTGAGAGAGAGAGAGGGAGTGAGCGGGTGATTTGTGTTTATCGATGCCATGTGTGTTTCAGATTGTGAGAGTGAGTGACTGAGTGAGAGAGAGGCTGTCAGTGTATTTCACTCTCTCTCTCTCTCTCTCTCTCTCTCTCTCTCTCTCTCTCCCTATGTCTGTACATGTGTGTGTGTGTGTGTGTGTGTGTGTGTGTGTGTGTGTGCCATCTGTGTTGTGGTTGCTCTCGGAACAGACTATGCCTCTTTCTGTAAATAACTCATTCTGCTGACAAGGGTAGTGTTTGTATCTTCAGATTCACACGCACGCACGCACGCACCCACGCACACACACACACACACACACACACACGCACACACACACATACAGATGTACACAGCATGCCCCAGTTCCCTGGCTTCAGGGAGTGCTGTACTTATGATTTCTCAAGCAAAGAAACTGTCTATTTAATAAAATCTCCATGTATTTGTCAGGCTTGATAAAAGAGTGGCGGTCTTCAGTAGCAGGCAGAGTGAGATAAATGCTGAAGGATTGTTTATTGTCCTCCTGAGTTTGTGCAGACATTGGTGCCTTTTAATTACAAATGAAATTGTGTTGAACGCTTGCTGGATGAATGAAGTTTAGTGTTCTTATTAAACACACACACACACACACACACACAAAGACAAACACACATTCCCTAGGCATGGCAGATAGACTTGTTGCATGATTGACGCAATGATTATACAGAATACTTACAAGGATATTGCGCTACTAGACTGAACTATATGCACAGAACTACATGGCCTGCATTATATTTCCTGGCATCTATTGCACAATCAGCCATCTGAATTGCCCCGCCCAAGGTTTCTTCCATTTTTTTCTCCTATTGGATTTTGATTCTAAAGGCGGCTGCTCCAACCAGCTGTCAAATCAAACTAGCCCCGCCCCCTAAAAAAAAAGAAAAAAAGTCTGATTGCTTCTGGAGTAAAACAGCATCACTCACCCTCAGTGTGGGAATATCCCTCTGCGGTGACTTTCCATTGGATCAGCACTCCGAGGAGGGCCAGGACAGGCCACACTCCCAGGATGACCCAGGTGAACCAGCACACTGGCCTCTTTGGCGCCACCTACAGAAGATTACAGTTGCGATTGCGGTCACAATATTTCCATTCTACACACTAATCAATCATAACAACTGACTTCATTTTAATTTCTCAAAAATGTTTCATTCCAAAATAAAACGTCATTTAGAAAAAAATAGGAAACATTAGCTCCTCCCTGGTATGAAAGTACCACTCATCAGGATATGAACCATCCTGATTCTTCACAATGGACATTTTTGAGTATGAACCCATCTTTTTTCATGAAAAAGTAATTGAGTAATGACATTCAGGAAGTAGTCTCAAAATGGATACGTAGCATTTTGGAATCACACCTTTTCATTTGACCTATTTCAGTTTTAAATCAGACAGGTCCGTCCTCGTGAAAGGTTAAAAGAAAGTGGACTCGTGGCCGACAGCTTCACGTTCCTCGGATGAGCTGGGGGAAGTTGTGCGGGGGAGGTAAATGTATAGTCTCCCATAACAACTGCTGGGCTCGAACTTAAGGAAGGATTCAGTTCCACGCGTGTACCTTCAAGTTTCTCGATGATGTAAATAAAGATGGTCGATTTGTAATTCAAAGCTTGTGTTCGTTCTGCCTCTCCCTCGTCCCCCAAAACCACAAATGCACAAACCTATAAACACAAAATGCACCAATGCCTATGGCTTGATAATGCAGAGTACAGTAGCTCAGCTCTATAAAGTGGTAAATTGGTCAATGGTTCTCTCTCTCTTTCTCTCTCTCTCTCTCACACACACACACACACACACTCTCACACCTACTGTGAGTCTCTCGTAGGCACAGTCAACCGAGGCCAACAGCTCAATAATTTAATCCGAGGAGATGGTAATTATGTTTGAGCTTGCACACACACACTTCCTCACCCTGAGTCTCTAGAAAACATTCTGCATCAAGGTGAACAGAAATTAATAGTAACTCTATCTCTCTCACACACACACACACACTCAGTGTGTGTGAGATCTACCTTGAGCCTACCTTGAGTCTCTCGTAGACGTAGTGCACCAGGGCGAACAGCTCGATAAAGTAATCCACGGTCACAGTGATGACGGCGGCGCCGAAGGTGGCGGTGGAGAGGGTGACGAAGCAGCGCTGCCATTGGAGGGTGAGGACGGCGAATAGCGTGCCAGAACCCAGGAGAACGCCCAGAGGAACCCACACCGTTCTGGGGTGGTAGAACTCCTCCATTACCTCGAAGAGAGGATGAGCGGGGGGGTGTTGATTTAGCTTTGGCAATAAGTACTCTCGTGAAATGACAAGAAACACAAAGAAACATGTCTGCTCACCACGAGTGACGCCACTCCGGTCAGTAGGCCGAGCAGCAGGCCCACCATGAACAGCCCCACGCTGCGGACCAACATGGTCACCAGCCCGCACAGGGTCCCGATGCCCAGGCCGATGCCCACCGAGGCCTCCACGCTCAGCTGAGTGTCCATCACCCGCTCCTTGTAGCACAGCATGAAGATCACCACGGAGCCAAACATCAGGCCCGTCAGGAACATCACCGCCTTGAAGCAGCGGTACCCTGGAGGAGAGGCGGGACACAGACACGTCTAAGCATATCGCCAAGCGTTTCCCCTTCTATTCTCTTATTTCTTTTTTTTGGGGGGGGCCCTGAAAGCAGCCTGCTGAAATGATGTCTGCCATGTTGAATTTATGTCCCGTATTGTTAGTTAGGTGAGACCGTGACATACTTTGATTGACACCCCACATTCATTCATTTACTGAGGCATTGATTTATTAATACATTTATTTTTGATATTGGCAGATCTGGTCCTCCGTATATGATATGGCTTTGTACTTCCTGCCACCACAGTTAGAAAAAAAATGGGGAAACATACATAAACCTGAAGTAAATAGGATGTGGGAAAAACCAGACATGTGTTCACATCAAATCAAATACAACGTGAAGATGCCCGCGAGGAAAACATAATTTCCTTGAAACACTGCAGCCTGAAAGAAAGGAACATGGGCAACATATGAACAGTAGATACACATCCGCGCGCGCACACACACACACACACACACACACACACACACACACAGTCACTCTCGGGTTTTTTTTCTTAGTTCCTGGAAATGTGAACATTTTGGAGACGTGAGGTTTTTTCACCCGACCAGCACAATGAGCAGTGATATGCAGGGGTCAATACGGCTTAACACAGAGATGGAGTTAAAGCCAGGTTAAATCGATCAACAACATCCTGCTTAATGTTCACCGCCACAATCCAAAACCGGCTTACACAGCTCACAAATTAAAAAGGGTTTTATCAAAAAAAAAAAAAAAAAAAAAGAGAGAAAAAAGGGAAAATACATCAGGAGAAACCCGGTTAAGAAGGAGGAAAAAGACCAAATGAACAGCTACGGTTTCTTTTATTCCCTCACGGGGCGGGGAGGCAAGAGAGAGAGAGAGAAAAAAACAAAGGAGGGAAGAGATGAATAGATGGAGAGAGAGAGGGAGGTTGAATTGTTCTCGCTGGAAGATGATGGGAAGTGCAGAGATGTGAGCCCCCGCTAAAGCCTTCATAATATTGCTTCATAATATAATAATCAGCCCGTATTACACAAAAGGGGCCGCATTGAGTAGGAGGTTAGCCATTTTCCTCGTTCCCTTCTTTATCTGCCTTTCCGTCGGTCCTCCCTTTTCCGTGTTATCAGCAGTTTTGATCCGTAAATTTCATCTCCTCCTTATGTGTATTAACGTCTGTCTTTCCTTTTTTTCTCTATATATCTCTTTCTTTCTGTCTATCTCCCCCCCTCGGTCCCCCGGGGGGCCCCCAACATCGGATTGTTATCTTTGTGTAATCAGGCATTGCACAGCTGAGCCTGACAACGCTCTTCCTACCATCCCATCCATCCTTCCACATCCTTTCCCTTCTGTGTTCACCTCCTTTACGCAATAAAAGCCTTTTTTTCTTTCTAATCTATCTCCAGTCTATTCTCATCCTTGCTTTTACCCAGCCCAGTAAATGGGGGAGAAAAAAGGTTTTGAAAAAGCTTCTGTATACCAATTGTTTGCATTTCAAGCATGCAGTGTGCAACAACACTTGGGTATCAGAAGGAAAAATCAACAATTCTTTTTCTTTTTCTCCAGTCCTGACAAATGGACTGCAGTGTTTCTGGGGAACATCAGCAAATTGTATTGCTTCTCATTTGTACAAAAGCAATTTAGCGGGAGAGCGAGATCTGCAGCGTCTCTTTGTTTCTGAGGTGCAGACACGCCTTTTCTCTCACTGCAAGTGATGCTGTTGTGTTTTTTGACGTATTGCGACGTGATGTCTTGTTGTCTCCACTGCCGTCTTTGTTGCCAGTGTCTATGAAACGGCCTTTTTTTGTTGAATGTGATTCTCTAAATTGGCAATTTAGTCCGCTGGGAGCTGTGCAGAGTCTCAAAGTGCCGCCAGCTGTGCACAAGTTTAAATACAGTTAGTTATTTGTGACTAATGAGTCTTAATTTTCTTAACAAAAATGCAGACAGTTGCATCAATAAAAAAATATAGTTTTTAACACAACAAGAATATTCATAACTCATATTCATTGTTTTTTTGTTTTTTGTGTTTTTGTTGATTTTTTTTAACGTTGTTCTTTTTTGTATTATAACCATTAGCATCCCCGTGCAGCTTACTGAACTCAACACAATCATCGATTGTAGTTTTACAATCTAAAATATCATTGCAACTTGCTGACGTTTTCATTCATTCACTTTAGTGTATGCATGCAACACATGCGACGTCTCGACGCAACGCATCTGCAATGGAATGATGCGGTCACAGATTCTTTCATTTGGTTCTGGTCTAAGAGTGGACATGTTATGTTTGTCGGACCCTTGCCTGAATAATCCAGAATCCCCAGAAGCCTCGGCATGAAAAAAAACATCTCTGTACCACAGTACCTAGAAAACAACTGCAAGTAAATAATGTCACAGGCCCCTAAGCAGACCCAAGGCTATACAAAGAACCACAATTTCAGAATGCAATGTCATTGTTTTATACAACTTTGCTATTCAGTAGTCATCAGTAGTGAAGGTTACATTTGTCATGTAGCAACATAAACAACTAGGATACAAAGCAGCTTGTGGCAACAGCAGATCCCTCTCTTTCATTATTCATTGGTTAGTCCTAGTAATGACTAATGGTCCGAACTCAATACTTGTCTACTGGGTTACTGAGCCTCAAGAAAAGACGCTGCAACATAGGAATGAGCTCATACTGTACATCAGTAGTGGAAGCCCAGGTATTTGTCGGATGAGAGGGGCTGTAATGGGGGGGGGGGGGGGTGGTTGTACTGCCAGCGCTGGTTCTTGTTGCCGGTTGATCCTAAAAGTCCGTGCCTTCTTTGTTTCTTCCTGCAATCGTTTAGTTGAAAGACGGTGCACTCCACACGCCTGCGTCTCAGCGGAGAAGCAGAAGATTAGATGTTTTCTCTCCTCAGAAGCGTTTCAGACAGGAGGGGTCATGACGAGGAGCAGGTTCTGGGGCCAGAAGGGAATTTCAGCTTTGAAATATGAAGGGGAGCTTCATGTAGTGGTCGTATCCACTATATGAAGCTTTCCCTGCATGTAGGTCCTCAATCAAACCTTCAACGTGTCCACCGAGGCCGTCTTGAATTCACTGCCAGGTACAGCTCCGTATTTTGTCTTTTAATGGCCTCGCAATTTATAGACCTGGCGCTCCGGCTTCTAGCTTTGGGAGAGAGTTGTTTGTGTTTGGCAAATATACACAGAACCTGCCTCGAGATCACCAGAAACCAGGGCACAGCGGGTATTACCTTTAGCGCATACTGCAACCCGGCGGTGCACAAAACCTTTTCATGATTGCTGATGGTGCACTGCATGCATTTGGACAATCTAACATTCAATAGTGGGTTCACTTATAAAAGCAGTTTGACAGGAAACAGGGCTTCAGCCGCTGCCCTGATGATTGTGTGAACTGCGGTTACCGTCTTTGGCCTGTTTTGATTGGATGGTTGTGTGAACCAGTCACATCAGAGGGCATGTCAACAGCTGAAACTCCTCTCTTGTGTCCTCCACTTGACAAGAGCACTGTGGTTCCGTAAGCCTGGGTCACAGGACGAGCGACTACATTTGACATTTTTCTCTCAAAATGTATTTCTCGCAGCCCATTTCCTGCACGACAACGTCTTAGAGCGCTTTGACCAGATCGTTCAACTTACCAAAGAAGCAGTAGATGATCCCGAAGAGGCAGCACATGGAGCAGACCACGGACGGCACGATCTCGTATCGCCTCTCAATCTCCTGGTCGCACCTCAGCCCCCCCTCGGCCCCGCCCAGCAGCCCGGGGGGAGGGGCTAGCTTGAACGGCAACAGCTGGCTGGTGGAAGTCATGGCGACCGGAAGGAAGCGGAGGGGGTTTCGGGGGAGGAGAAGGGTGAGGGGGGGGGGGGGGGGTGAGGGTAGAGCAGGGGTGACTGGATCAGTGGGACTCGCCCATTGAGACGTGTTCACCTGAGAGAGAGAGAGAGAGAGAGAGAAAGGGAAAGAGTGATGGAGAGGGAGAGAGGAAGGAAGTGAGATGGAATGAGAGAAAGAAAGAAGTGTGATTATTGATCGCTCATTTTAAGTACTCGGCTATAGCTGCTGACTGTGCATTAAACAAGGTCTATCATTTTTTTTTTTTTTTGGGGGGGGGGGGGGACTCACAACCATACTTATCACAGGGATGCCATACGGATGATTACACTGTATCATAAAAACTGCAACACAAGCACTCTCATCCACAGTTGGACATAAATAAATGGGCAAAAAAAATTGTCGGACCACGAGCAGCAGAATTTGCACCCATTTGCAATGTTGTGAGAAAATTTGCGGCACGCTTGCAAAAAAAAAAAAAGCTGAGGTTTTTTTTTGTCGGGACAGTGAGCGCGTTTGGCACCTTGGCTCAGCTCTATCCCAACTCCGCCAGCGCACTATTTGATCACCCTGCTGGAGGCGATACAACAGCAAACACTCACATCGGAGAGGCGGATGAAAAAAAAAAGCATGATGTCATAACATTATACAGAACAAATTACTGCTGCACTATTTAACATAGATAGTGTTTCGCTATATCGTCTGAGTACACGGCCTGAGAGGATAAACATGACTACACACTCTCGCCGGGAAGGGAAAGAGAGAGAGAGTGATTATTGATTGTTTGTTCTCTAAGTACCGAATGTATTTGCTGATTTAGTGCCAATATAAGCCACATATTTTTCGGCGAATTAGACTAAATGTGGAAGAAGAAACCGATGTAATCATGTGAATTGTGTGCAAAAAACAAATGCTGTTTTTTGGATTGGAAAGTGCAGATACCAGTAGGGTGGGGTCTAGCATTGGGATTGGGGGAGTTGATGATCACATTACAAAGTAATGCTGTTGGAATTTATTCTGGAGGTAAAAACACTGAAACAAAGAACAGAACAAAATATTTCCTCGGGTTCAAATTTGTTTAGGCGGTCAGGAACAAAAAAAAACCCTCAATGAGCCGATAAATATGATATGAAGGGGAAATCCCGCAGAAGGGCGTACAAGAGAATATTTTCCTCCCAAATACTCTGGAAAGGACTAAACTTTATAAGAGACCGCACCCAGAAACACATCGACCTGCTGGAGAGAAAATGAAAAATATAAAGCAACGCAGGACTCGAGACCATAAACATTTAAGGGGATGGCAATGGGCAATATTGCCTGCAAGAAGTGATAACTTCCTACAAAATTAAAGCGGATGATATTGTGTGTTTCTTATTAAAAATACATTGTATTTAAAACCCTCATACATACCATAGGGGTGTAATAAGATACTGTATTGGCAGTCCAAAGTGTGATTACTTACTAGACCATTCATTTTTCAGGCTCGCAATGCATATTGTGACCTTTATCTATATTTATAATGATAACATGATAACACTTTATTGATCCGCATCAGAAAATTCTCTTTTTCTTGCCCCCGTCCACAAGGAGGTAAGAGGGTCAGCTACAGAGTCTTGAGTGCTGGCAGTGTCTAATAGGGACAGGTGGTGGGATATGCCGTCATAGCAGTCCAGTGTTTACTAAAGGGGGTTGGGACCTGGTATATTTTCATATTTCATATTGCCAAACCCATTCTAAAGCCTCATGATGTAAGAAAACATGAACACAATACAGTGGAGAGGTTTGTTAGTAGCCTAAAACATTGTGTTTTTATTCACTCACACAATAGCCAAGACTAAAAGTTTCGGGTTCTGAGTAAATAAATTGTGGCACTGTCGTCTTTGGCTTTGGGTATACGGTCACATTGTGTAGGAATAAGAGTTTTGACCAGATGTAGCACCATTTGCCAATCGCATACAAAACGGAAAAAAATGCAATCCCATTCGATGTGTTTTTCTTCAAGTGGTTTTTGAAGGAGGACTTCTGAAGGAGAAATGAGCCCCGGGGGGAGCCACTTTGGTCAAACTTGCTGTGTGCCATCGGCTAATGGGTGGAAGTCGGTCGTGCCTCACATCTTGAGAGAAGACAGGCGGGAGGCACATTTCCACCAATCACTCTTCACCGTGATAAAGTAGCAGATGAGACAAGGATATGACAGGATTAGTAGGAGCAACGCCGCGTTGAAGTAAACGTAGGTTCAAAGGGCAACGATTTATACCTGCATACAGTAGCTGCGCTGTGAAGATGACCACACACACACAGACTCAATTTCCACTTGAGACATAAATCACAAACCACTAAACCTATAGACTCAGACAACAGGGAAAGGTTTTGAATGGAAGCATCCACTAAGTGGCACATACGGCAGCATTTTATGCCGCATCATCATTATTTAACGAGACAGGTAATACACTACATGCTTTATGGAGTCTGCAGGACCGTTCTCCGCATTGTCTCCCCGTCTTCATTGTTCCATCTCTCTTTCTGCACACACACACACACACACACACACACACTTCCTCAATCTATTCCCAGTCTTCCCATAAATCTTCTCTTCCTCCAGTGTTTCCATTAGCCATATGTTGCTCCAAGGCTGTCCCTCCGGACCTGTCCCGATCCATTACTCCTGTCTACCGCTATTAGCTCTGTCTGCCTGTTGAAGCCCCAAATCGGGAGTTTGTTCTCACGATGGATGAACACAGATTCTTGAAGAGGAGGGTTTTGCACTTGTAGAAATTTGATCTGCTTCTCCTGCAATTGTGCTGGAGACGTTCTTGTTGTACAGTAAAACCAAACAAGTATATTTGAAACAAGTAATGGCTATGGTCAAGCCTTACACCCCCGCCCGACCACTTCGCTCTGCTGCCTCGAGGCGACTGGTTGCCCCGTCGCTCAGAGGGCCCTGCGGCCGATCTACACGGTCACGGCTCTTCTCTGTCCTGGCCCCGCAGTGGTGGAATGAACTCCCCACTGATGTCAGGACAGCTGAGTCGCTGCCCATCTTTCGCCGCAGGCTGAAAACCCACCTCTTCAGGAAACACTACCCTGACTCTTCCTCTTAGCCTTGCCTATTTGTCGTCAATTATGTGTCTGAGCTCTTGTTTATTGGCTCTTGTTCATTTGATACACTTATTTGTCTTAGCTCTTGCTTATTTGGTTCACTTATTTGTCTTAGCTCTTGTTTATTTGATTCTCTTATTTGTCTCATTTGTTTAAGATAAAGTAGGTTGCTAACTTATTGCACTCTTACCTTAACACTAGTTATGCTCTTAGTTGCTTGTTTAGGAAGGAAATGCACTTACGATTTCTGGTGACTAGTAGTTTTCTTGCCTACCTATGTTGAATGCACTTATTGTAAGTCGCTTTGGATAAAAGCGTCTGCTAAATGACTGTAATGTAATGTAAGTAATGTCTCTCCACCAACTAGTTACCAGACCATTACCTGTAGCTTTTGAGGCCTAAAACAATTCCTCTTAGTTGTGGAGCCAAAGTGCAGCAGTGCCTGTGACCATGGCTACATCTGTAGCTTTCATTGGAATTTTTGATACAGTTTTTATGCCTGCTTTACACGTGCAAGATAGTTACTTTCGTTTTTCTTCCTGACAGACAGGCAGTGCGTCCAATCAGCGACAAGGATTCATTGTTCAATAAGCACCTACACTTTCCGGTTTCAACTTCAATGCGTTTTGTTTTCTGTTGCAAGAAAATTTGATTCAAGCAGAAATCACGTTTCCATGTCTCCCAATTTCAGATTAGCTTTTGAAGTCCTAAATATCCCAGTGTGTGTTTGTCAGATAAACAAGTCAGTGGAGCTGATAAATGACCAGGTGACATGGACTTTCACGGCCGACTGTGACCACCGGGAATGTCAGAGACAAAAACATCCGACCAGGAGATGATTCGGTCACGGTGCTTTAACAAGGTAGCAATAGTTTTCACTGGTTTTGACTTGCAGTATTCACCAATTTACAGCAATCAAATGGTGGAACAATAATGAAGAAATACAGTGTCTCAAATCAAAATTGAAATGCTTTGACCTGAAATATTTATCTTTTCTCACTCCATGGATTGGAAATAACACGTTTAGGGCAAATGTTCAGGAATATTAGCAGCCATAGCGAAGTGCAGAAAACAAAATGCCTTCTTTAAAAAAAACAATCTGACAATTATACAGTTTAAACTAAGCTCAGTATGTATACTAACACTTGCAGTGACATCACAGCTGCGTTAAGGTAATCTGAGATGACTGAAGTTGTCCCCCAACCGGAGGGCCAGGTTCGATCCCGCGTGCTGCCAATTTTCCCCTTTATGGATCAGTAAAGTATATCAAAAAACACTTTTTAAAAAAGGGGCTTTTTTTAAAGTTAAAAATGAACACTGAACTATGTACAGGTAGCATCTAAGTAGCCACAGTGTCACGATGGAGTCAAATTATTGCTCAAAATTTTCATCGCTTTCATTTTCTACATTAGAAAGCTCTTTTAACCCCTATAGTCAGTATATTTTAATGCGACGTCAGTTCCAATGTCTGATTCCAAAACAACACCCTGCTGACCCTGAGTCTGTCTCACCGTGTCCCCCCCTCTCTACACTCTGTCACTCCTAATGTGGGATTAAAAGCATTAGGACAGATTAAGATGAACTACAAGGTTAGTACTAATAATTGTAAGACTCATTATGGTGTTAACGATCCACAGAGAGTTCCCTTCGGAGAGAGAAATGGAAAGTGATTAGCATTAATAGACAGCGTTCGGCCACTGCAGTTCTCTGTCGGCGGCCATGTTGGCTCCATAAACCTGCTCTGTGACCAAGCAACAATAGGAGGATCGGGATCAGCTACGATAACGTAACTGGTCAGACTCTTTCTCTAAATGTCGATAGTAAAGCTGAGGGAGAGATTTTGGAAACAGCATCAAGGGCTGGGTATATGCTTCATCTACAACACCGCGAAGAAAACTGCGTATTTATATTCTGTTTCGCTTTTTATTATGAGCTCACGTCAAAGGGCAACTCCGTCTATGCGGATATGAAAAGACAGTCTGGATTTGAAACCTGAAAAACCGGCTCATTTTGCATTCTGTGTCGAGCGAGCCTCAAAAGCTCCAAAGTAATTGGTGGGGGGGGGTCTTTCAATTCATAATTGACTCTCTTGGCAAAAGTCCCTGCAGCCGAGTGTCACAAAGACTATACACCACAGGGCCCCTGACTCAGAGTGGATATCCAGGGAGCGAATTAAGAATAGATGAAGAGGGATGCCATCCCACTTGTCAACACACTGCTAATAGGAATAAAGGAAAATGCCTTCACATGTTTGGATTTGAAGAGGCTGCTTGTATATCCTCTTTATTTATTTACTGTTCCCATTTGTTCAGCATTTATGTGACATTTTTCATGTGCCGGCAGAGACGCAGTGAAGTCAAAGGGTTCAACCACTACTGGAAACAATATGCTAAATGGGTCTCATGCACTATGCCGCTATGCTCATTTCCATGACAACAATGCTGATTTCAATGTCCAGAGCTGTTCTGTCAGTTCAAATTCTGCCGACTGCCTCGCTCACGGAGAGATGAAGTGATTAGAAAAACAGCTCCGACCAATAAGGTCCGCCCAAGGATGTGGGGGGGAAAAAAAACAACATGCTATGCAACTATGTCACGTCCTGTCTGTTACCATAACAACCAGGAGCGGCGCAATGGGCCCGGGCGAATGGGAAGAGGGCTCGTCTCCATGGGAATGCGCGGGTTAGAGCCAATCAGTGTTGGTTTCTTTGAGGACTCTGGCAGCCAACGGCCCTGACCTCTCACCTTATTCAACCAGAGGCTCTTTCTAATCCACCGATCCACCACTGATGATGCATTTGTTAGGGATCTGATCAGGACGGGAATGAAAATGAAGTGAAAGTGAAAAAAAAAAAAATAAAAAAAAAGATAGAGAAAATTCATAGAGACTTTATTTGTAATTGTAATGGTGTTTTGTAAAGCTCAGTTATGTTATGGTACTAGACAGACAGGGGCGATGCAACTGGAATGGAGTCTGAATTAAATGTCAGCCTGTTACGTAACATTTCCACATGTGACATGTTGTCCACAACCTTGGAGATATGGAGTTCTGAGGGATTTACATCCATATATCCATTTTCCATACCGGCTTATTCATATCCAGGGTCATTAGGGGGTGGTGGATCTGGAGCCAATCCCAGCATGCATTGGGCAGAAGGCAAGGAAACACCACGGATAGGCCGTCCATCACAATATGAAAAGACACAGACAGACAAACATCCTCCCACTCACATTCACACCTGTGGGCAATTCAGAGTCTCCACTCCACTGACTTGCGTGTCTTTGGACGGTGGGAGGAAACCGAACACATGGAGGACATGCAAACTCCACACAGAAAGGACCAGGGCCGAGATCCGAACCCAATTCCGATAGCGCTATAACCACTGAGTTCTACAGCTTTTTTTTTTTTTTTCAAAATAATCAGTCCATTTCATTTTGCTCTCAAAGTATACAGTGGGTTTCAAGTTAACTACAGTGACTAATTTGCAGTTGAAAGCTTTCAGGCTGCACGCCATCAACAATGCTCTTTGTATCATTTGTTTTTGACAAATGAGGCCCACTAGTCTAGTCAAAAACCAGCGCAGTGATATAATCCTCGTTGTTTTTACAACATGAACCGATGCTAAGTGTGTGATTAATTTGCTACAGCTTCCCGTCAGGGGTCAGCCCCTCTCCCGTCTCAAACATGTGCGCCTTTTGCTTGTGATAGACGGCTCACTTCCCCATTACGCTACTTCACAAGCATGCTAGTGTCCTCCTATCTTCCTCTCCACCCCCCACCCCCGCCACCCCCCATGCGACAGACCGACAATGCATTACTGCGGCTGACAGTATAGGAGCTCCACTGGCACTGTAAGAACCACTTACAAGCGTGATGGATTGTCTTGCTTCGCTGACGGCGGCGTACCCCTGCGCAACTGTTGGGCTTCTCCGTGTGATAAACGGTAGCGATGGGCCTGAAGGTTACGTCCCGCCGTAGCACCGCTGACTACCTAATGGCTATTCGCGGTGCTTTGACGTGCTTCACAGCTACCATCAAAAATGTTGAGTGCATCATTAAGCCAAATAAAAATTCACAGCGTTGAGGTTTAATGTGCCGTAATGTGCCGTACATAATGTTTGTTATTGTTGCGTTGGACCAATGAGGCAAGGTCACAGGTGCAGTGTTATCATAAAAAACACTATTAATGAACAATAATAACAAGAATTTCTTCATCTGGAGACGTTTGTCTAAATGCTGTTTCTTCTTAATGTACTTTCCCTAGTGCCAATATGTTTACACTGCATGTCTGTGTACTGTTGATCTGTGTTGTTTTCCGTATCCCTGTATTGCTGCTCATTAATGTTTCCAAGTGCAGCCTGGGAAAACAAAGTCGTCGTGGGAGAACAAACACAGCATCGACTCATCTTTCCCTTCACGCCAACAAAACATTTCTGGGGTTAGAGTGGGGTGGAGGGTGGGCGTACTTCATCGCATCGCAACACCGCTGACAGAAACCACAGTTCACATTTCACTGGTAACCCGGTGGACCAATAATGTTAGGTCATACAGCAACGCCACCAGCAGTGCAATAACCATTCAGGGAGCCGATGTGTTCTTCTGTCGGATTCTAGCCCGGCATCGCTTTCTTCTCTAGACGCGCGGATAATGTGAGGCCACAGATCAAAACCGGAAAGCCATTCAGGGCCTCGCGGTTCGCTCTGCCGTATCCCAGCTTGTACACCCCTGGCCTCGGCCCGAAGGAAGGATTATATAAGGTCACAGATCCCACCATTTGGCTCAGCATCTATACATGCTGTTAGGTTGTTACATCTAAAAAACTGCACATATAACATTTTTGTGGCATGTGAAAAATGCTCAGGGTGCACCAAATCTATCCAAAGCCATATAGTTATTTAGCTGTTGCCTCGATCTGAAGCTGACAGTCTGCACATTTACACTAGAATCACTGAATCATTTCAGATACAAACTGAAAAGAAATGGAGGCTCACTGTATGTGTAGCTAGTGAAGTCTCCACTGGACTGGTTTCTCTTTTCTATGATGCCCTGCAGCGTGTGAAATGTTCCGACCTGCTAAGAAATACGTTTTATTTTGTAATCTTCCAACTTTCAAAAGGGATTTGGAAGCGGGTGCGTGTGTGTGTGTGTGTGTGTGTGTGTGTGTGTGTGTGTGTGTGTGTGTGTGTGTGTGTGTGTGTGTGTGTGACAGCATGAATATTTCAGAGACCACAAGCTGAGTTGTGGCGACAGAGCATCAACAGAATGAGGACACGCTGCTCTCCGGGGTGGGGATGGATAGAGCTGGACGGAGAGAGATAGAGGGAAAGAGAGAGAGAGAGAGCGATATTAGACACAGACAGAAAGAGAAAGAGAATGCACAAACCACACAATGTCTCGGCAGGTCTGGGGAGGGGGGAGAAAAAGTGTCTGCAGGGATCAAACAGAAGAAGAACTCTGTTCCCTCGGAGACGGTGGAGATGTTTGATAGAAATGATAGGAAACCATCAAATTTCCCCTCCTGGCAACTCTCACTCTCTCTGCAAGGCCTATAGCTTCATCCTCACATCTCACACACACAAGGTAGACAAGGTAGAAAAACACTGACTTGCAAGTTAAGCATGAGAGCAAAGGCCTAGTTCATTCACAGAAAAAAAACGTTGTGCATCATTTTGTCGCCGAATGTGTCACATTCGGCAAGAAATGGCGTTTTTGAGTGTTCGTTGATTTATTTGTAACATAATGGCAGCTATTGGGATTCCCCTTTTCCTTCTCCCGGGGTTTCACATTAAACATTAAACACATTAAACATTAAACATTAAAAAATCCTACAAAACTGTAATATTAAGAGGCAAGGCTGACAGTTTGATATGATATCCAATCATGGCTTTATATCTTGTCAAAATACTAGAAACGACGTTGGTCATTGGGACTTCTTTGCCTAGGAGGAAGAGAGGTGAGTGGGTTAAGGCCAGTAGGCTAAGCGTGGTTAGACTGAGGTGAGGTGGTTTATGGGTAAGTCTTTCTAATCCCACTAAAACTATTACTGAGATAAGAAGCCCTTTCCTCTGGCAGGCATAAGGGGATACTATAGATAGGGGGGGGGGTTACGCCAGCTCCCTCTCTGGCATCCTCTTGAGGGTGTGTATCTCCCTGACTAGTCATCTGTGTATATCTCTTTCTTGTCTGTCTGCGCCCGTCTGCCTCCGTCTGCCTCACGGTCTGTCTCTCGCTATTACCTATCAGTCTATCTCACTGTCTGCAGCTTTTGTCTGTTTGTCTTTCTGCTCTCCTGTCTTTCTTTTTGTGCCTGCGGCGCACGCTAGTATCAGAACGAGATCAAATAAGGTGATGGAGAGTAAAAGAGAGGCACAGTGTTGCTCATGTCATGATCACTATCTCTCTGCTCTTCTGCTCCTCTGTCCAGTCGGTAGCGGTGTGTGTGTGTGTGTGTGTCAGAGTGAGAGAGAGAGAGAGAGAGAGAGAGAGAGAGAGAGAGAGAGAGTATACAGTACATGCATGTGACAGTGAGTAACAGTGTGGCTGATGTCACAGTTACTAACAGGATGACTGTGTTTCCATCTAGTCCATCTGTCACTGGGGAGACTACCACTGTGTGTGTGTGTGTGTGTGTGTGTGTGTGTGTGTGTGTGTGTGTGTGTGTGTGTGTGTGTGTGCGTGTGTGTGTGCGTGTGTGTGTGCGTGTGTGTGTGTGAGAGAGAGAGGGGGGGCTTAGAGAGAGAGTTGAATCTGCTTAGGATACAAGACAAACCTGACATGAAAGACATGTCCTTTCTAACATCTGTTCATCTCATGAGTTGTGAGTGTTAGAATAAGAGAGATATAACAGTAAACTACCTAAATGGCGCCATAATGCCCAAGAGGATGCTCTTCACTGTGATAATGGGCCTGACAGTGATGCAGCTATGTGAGAGGCACTTATAGTAGTTCAGTATAGAAGGTCCTTCTTGGCATTACGGCTTTTCAATGGTGATCAACATGTGTGCTGTTCAAAAAGCTGTGACTTGAAACTTGAGAAGCTTTTGAGTAGAACAGCATCGCCGTCTGGCCTGGACAGCTCAGTCCGTAGAGCATGAGACTCTCAATCTCAGGGTCGTGAGTTCGATCCCCACATAGTGTCAAGTACCTTTGGATAAAAGCGTCTGAATGCTGAATGACTGTAATGCATAGCATAATGCTTTAGCTCTCATATAGCCTAGAATCTTCTTTAGCAATGTATATCCCAGTTTTAGACCAAGCAGTATATACACAATTTGCATTTAAACAATGCAAAATAAATATTAAAAAAAATACCCTTACAAAAAAGTGAAATCTTCCATTTCACATGTGAAACCTGCACTTTCACATGTGAAATGAAATTTCCACATGTGAAAATATAATATGTGCGTCAAAGTCATATTTCCACATATGATTGGCTTTATTCACATGTGAAAAACTAAAACACATGTGTCCAAAAACCACTTTTTGTAACTTTTTTTTGTAAGGGTATGCACCAGAGAAGTTCATATTTTCGTAGATGTTTACTTATCTTTCACCTTCAAACGCTATGTAGCCTAATTGTAGCCAGTTACTCGTCTTTTAAACGGCTAATAAACCTAAAACGTCTCAGTGGGACAGGACAAAGCTAATATTCTACTTACAGCTTTACTACTTTAACATCTGAAAAGTTTTCTTCAAAGGCTGATGAATTCATATGAATGCAAAACAAGAGAAAACAGGGGAAAGATGGCTCACTATAGCTCCCAAGAGTTGGCATGGCAACCAGTAAAGCACAGAGAGCCACACTTTACTGGAACTGCCAGCATGTCAGCGAACGTCATCGGCCAATCAGATTCCTTGGCTGAAGCTACACGCTGTATACGCTGTATGGTATTGCATGTAAGTATTGTGGACCAAGACTGTAACGAAACAGTTAACGGTCAGCTTAACGTACTGGTACACGATAAGACTTTGACCCATTTCAGACCTAATTAGGTCTCACATCACACATCCCAGTTTTGAAAGAGCCTCCCTCATCTTCAAAATATTTCGGGACGATAACTTTGGCACTTGATGAAAGTTCAAGAAGCTTTAGTCGCAATTGCCTTTTGCGCCGCACTCCTCTCGTCCCATTTCTTTTCTGCCTTTTTCCCCCCTCTTTTCCTTCACGGCCCAGTCACATTTACCACTCTGCTGCGTTCGGTTAAAAAGTAAATATCCCGCTATTCCCGCTAATCTGGAAATGCGGCTGGATACGGGGCTTAAGCCATCCCGGTTTCTGGAGGTGATGTATTAGCACTGTCATAACAAAATGGCATTGCTGGTTTGAATGCAGGACACAGTATGAACATGCTATACCTCAAATGAAGCAAATAAGTGCATTCAATTGCATATAAGCTATAAGCCCTTTAGGTTCTCTGTCTCCGCCATCATGCATATGACACATCCTTTTTGTAGTTTTGTAGTTTTTTATCTGTGAAATAAGGCTAAGCTAGTGCGACCTAACTCTCTGTGAAATAAGACTTGGCCCGGGTCGTTAGGTTTAAATGCAGCGGGGTGATTTGTATGGGAGCTGAGAAGTCTCTCTTTTTCTCCCACTTTGAGCTAGAAGCCTATTGAGATGTGCTAGTGACCTATAGACACACACACACACAGTGACCTATAGCCGCCCAACCAACCAGGCATATTGTATACCAGTATAAAGGCAGCTCTGTCTATACAGGCCCCTCCACACACACACAAACACAAACACACAACATGGCCCATGCACAAAGACAGAGAGTATATTCATAAATGATTCTTGGCCTTGGCTCCTCCTCCCTACCAACCCCGCCATCCTTCTACATTTCTCTATCTGTCACTCCTTCCCTCGCTCCATCCATCCGTTTAGCAAGCGACTATTAGTTCGCAGCTGCCGTGCCGTGAGGTGAAACCAGGTATGCCTTGAGGTTTCGTGCGTGTGTGCCGCGAGCAGCCCTGCGGCACTAGATTAGAAAGTGAAACTTTGTGTGTGTGTGTGTGTGTGTGTGTGTGTGTGTGTGTGTGTGTGTGTGTGTTTGCCTGTGTGTGTGTGTTGGTGGCCTCAGCATTGATCTCTCTCTAAACCCTGGTCAGTGCTTGTGGTCTGAAGGTAAGGTGACACGGGAGTAAAGAGGCTTTCATCAGATTACACCTTTCTCTCTCTGCCTCTCTCTCTCCCTCTCCCTCTCCCTCCTTTCCAGTGCCATCTATCTCTCTTTTGCTCTCTCTATCTTACAGAACAGCAGGCCTACTTTAAGGCCAGAGTCAATTCAATTTGTTTTAAATCCCATGTGGATCCATTTCTCTCATTCTCACCGCCCCCCCCCCTGCACAGGACTGCACAGCCACAGCTGCCATATGTAACACAACAGAAACACAGGTTCCTGCTATGAACGTGTGTCCTATTCTATTCTATTCTATTCTATTCTACTCTTATATGGCCGTAAGCAGTAACATAAAAATTAAAACAAAGACTTCCTTTTGTTCTTTTCCCTTTGTCAGTATGTGTGCTTTGCAGTGTGTGTGTGTGTGTGTGTGTGTGTGTGTGTGTGTAGGTGTGTGTGTGCGTGTGTGTGTGTGTGTGTGTGTGTGTGTGTGTGTGTGTGTGTGTGTGTGTTTTACAATGTACTGGTGCAAGGACAGACATGGATTTTGTCTCTGATGTTGCGAACACAGGACTGGAGGCTGTACTGCGCAGTCACACAAAATACACACACACACACACATGCACACACACATACACAGTTCATCTGCATCTATTCCCAGCATCCACATAAATCCTTGTCTTCTCCCTCCCAGTGTTTCCATTAGCCGTGTGTTGCTCACAGCATTGTCTCTATAGACCTGTCCTGAATCATTACTGGATGGCTCTGTTAGCGCTATTAGTTCTCACGTGCTCATGCACATCCACACACATATACACACACACACATTCATCTCAGATGCATGGGTATTTACATCTGCAATAATAATAAACTTTATTTATGGAGCTGTTTCCAAGCAACATTTGTAAAGTGCTTTACCCAACAAATAAATAAATGCAATGAAAGAGTAGATAAAACAGAAATAAAGACAACGAGGATTAAAAAAAGGACATAAAAAGAACATTATAAAAACACTTCAACACTGATTTGCTCCTCTGGCAGGGCCTGGGAGCTCCGATAGCAAAGGCCTGGCCATATTTTGATAGAAGTCGAGTCCGAGGAACAACCGGTAGGGCCATGCCAGAGGACCTCAGGCTGTGCTCTGGCTCATATGGGGTTAAAAGGTTCAATATGTAGCTGGGGACCAGACCTTGCTCTGCCTCAACAGTTATCAGTAAAATCTTCTAATCAATTCTGAAACTAAAAGGCATGCAGTGTAGAGCTGCTAAAACAGGGGTGATATGATCCCCCCTTCTTGATCTGGTTAAGAGCCTAGTCGCTGCATTTTGCATTAGTTGCAGCCGAGAGAGGGAACTCTGACTCAAGCAGGAATAGAGGGACTTACAGTGGTCTAAACATGACTTTTTTTTTACTGAAGGAAGCAAGACAGCCCTCTTAACCTGATCATTAAAAATAGGTCTGAATCAAATACTACGCTCAAATTCTTGGCTACAGGCTTAATTTTGTCAGATATGTTACCAATATTGACTTGAATCTGTCTCAGACTTATTTTCATTGAGTTCAATTTTGTGACAGCCAGGCATTTAAAGCTATTGAAGGGTGCTGGGATCTCCTGGTTTTAAGTGTACATTCATCGGAGTATCGTCTGCATAACAGTGAAAATGAATATCATGTTTGTGGACGTTGTCGCCAAGTGGAAGCATATAAATGAAGAATAATAGAGGGCCTAGGATTGAGCCTTGTGGAATGCCATATTTCAGATGAGCTGTAGAAGAAGTGGAGTTAGCACACCAGATGAAGTTCAATTCAGAAACTGATATTAACACTACCCTCAGAGCTGTGTACTCATGTTTCTATTACTACACATATGACACTACACCCATTCCCTGACCCCTGACTCTCAAAAAACAAGTCTATTAACCATATTTCTAGCCTAACCCTAAAATTACCCTTTGACCCTAGAACGACCCTTTTTCAAAGTGACAACAGGCCAAAATGTCCTCTTTACTCCAAAACGTCTTGCTTGCGTAATGCAAACTACTGCCTGATAAGGAATACAAGTACACACACGCAAGCACACACACACACACGCGCAACATACAAACTTCACACAAATGCACAGACACACTTGTGCACCTATAGATATATGCCTGCATACACACTTCTTCAATACCATCCCATATTGAAACATTGGAACTTGTATTGGCACGAGGAGTCTGTCACTAACAACCCATGAAGAGTAATTGAGAGTTGTGAGGGCTCTAACACCAACAAGTGAATTGCCATAGATTGCTATGCTATTGTGAGTGTATTCTATCATGCATCTATCCTGCATCTTACTGAATGCAGAAGCCAGTGCAAGAATTGTTTTCTCAAGGTAGAACTGAGTAGGCATAAAAATTGTGTGGCTCATAAGACTTGCTAGATAATTCTTTGCACCTTCTCCTATGGAATACCTATAGCTTTGTTTCCATTCGATAACCTCCCCCCGTTCCTGTAAAAGGCAATCTGGCCAGTCACCATTTCTCAGAACCCCCCAGCCTGAAGCTGCCAGCGTATCATCACCTTAAAACAGCCAATCAGCAACACACATTGCATAACTATTTTGTAAGCAAGTGTCTTAAGATGACATTTTGGAATAATAGTCTCAAAAAAGTGCTCAGTGGATCTAAATGTCCTTTTTGGGGGAGCCTTTTGAATTTTTCAAGAGGTTGGGAACTTTCTCCCCAAAGTGACATAGCACAGCTTTAAATGGCACGAACTTGAAAGTGTCCCTTCTGTGTGTGACTGGTGCTAATCGTAAAAAGGGAAGTCCAGCCAGCATATGGGTGAGCTGAATGATAAACAGCAGTACATCTGACCACTACTCTGCACCAGCGTGTGTGTGTGTGTGTGTGTGTGTGTGTGTGTGTGTGTGTGTGTGTATGCTACTGGGAAGGACAGCACTGAAGTGGATTAATGGGATTAGGATCGACTTTCCCCCTCTCTCTCTCTCTCTCTCGTCCTCTCTGTCTCAATCCCTTCTTCTCTTTGACTCATCCCTTCTGTCCTCACTTTTCTTCTCGGGTCTCCTTCTCCTCCCTCCATTCCTTCCCCTCTATCCTTGTCCCCTACTCACTCTAGCCTTTCTTTCTGTTCACACTCTCTATTTTCCATCAAACCCCCATACATCCCCCGTTCTGTAGAACAAAACCACGTGGTCTGTCGCAGACTTTAACTCTGTCAGACAGCAAAACCCCTCCAGACCTTCTTGGCTGAGACTGAAGTCTGAGTGTTTTTTGGCTTATGTCTCGTTGCGGTTACGTAACTCATCATCGCAGCACTGCGTAGAAACATCTGAAACTCTCCAACGTGTTAAATCTTACGGTACATCCCACAGATGGTATTTTCTATTTGGATAATAATGTTCACAGCACTCAGCCATCGTTTCTGCACAGAGATGTCTTAAAGCATGAAGCAGAGGCGTCTTAACACGTTTTGAGATCAGAGATGGGTCTAAGGGTTTTTGGCAGTAGCCTGGCAAGGTTATTTGGATGAAATCACGATGCTTTTACAGCTTCGCCTCTTCCAGAGATTTGAGTTGAATAAAACCAATCGTTTTGAAATTGTAACAATTCTCTAAACCTCCCTCCCTACTACCTCCTTAAGGGTTGAATGTGTGTAACTGTGTGAATGTGAAGAAAAAGACCATGCATGCTCAGTCAACTTTCTCTGGATAAATACAAGTAAAAATGTAAAAAAAACACTGTGTTATTTTGTGCAGATCCCAAGTCAGCCCATTGAGTTATTTATCCCCCAAAACTTGACTCACCCTTCTACATGGAAAGACCTTGTCTTCCCAGTACCGCCTGGAGAATGAATCACATAGTGGAGGAGAATGGTTTGCCCACTCATTAAAAGCGCTGCACAGTAAGAAAGCATGCGGTTTTCACACCAGTCCACTCTCCCACGCATAACTCCACCAAACAAAAGCACACAGTCAGTAACTGGCAACACAGCACTGAGAGTGTTTGCGCTCTTTCCCACGGCGTCTTTTCTCCAGCATCCTGTATTCAAATACACCCTTCAAATCCATCCCCTTTATCTTGAGATGTACCTCCTGTTGAGGGATGGAAATTTTATGAGTCTGCCTGGTTATTTTTGTATGTCTTTGTCCTTACAACCCACAATTATAATAGGAGCTAATAGAGATGGCATGGTCTTGGCAGGCAAAGCTTCCCCTGCCTAACCACCGCCACACTCTGATTCCACCTAATCACCATCTGACCGGCATACAGAAGGCTAGTTGCCCCCACTGGAGAAAGTCAAGCCATCTCCCATCACTGTGCCCGATGACCTTACAAACCTTTACTTGCATGTATACATGTCTGTAATTCTCACACTCTCAAACACACACCCCAAACACACTGCTGACACAAATGCAATCATGGGAAAAAATGCAATCATAGTGAATGAAGTGGATGCCTGTGGGTCAGTGATGTAATTGGTCACAGGTTGTTCTTTCTCACACCCTTCCCTGATGTGAAATGGAGCTCAACGGCTCAATCCAGAGGCCAGGTACTAATTATTATCTTCAACAAAAGGGGGAAAAAAGATAAAGCCTATAAGGTTAGTTCAACGGGCTCCCTGCCTATAATTACTCCTTCTTTGCTCTGACAAATAACTAATTATAAAGCTGTTTTATCCGCTATTATTGAAGAGAGAGAGAGAGAGAGAGAGAGAGAGACAGAAAGAGAGAGAGAGAAGCAAATATTCTTTGGATGAACTCCCCAGATAGATAGATAGATAGATAGATAGATAGATGGGGGGTGAGTATGGACCCACGTGACTTTCCGCCAAGTGATGGAGCGCTAATCAATTTGGCTCCCAGTGTTTACACGCTGTCCAACCCAATTATGCACACGGGTATCAAATTCAGAGTTTAAAGTCCGTTTAATTATTAATTATCACACGCATCACGAAGGATTCGTCTGGCTATCGCGGACATGCGGCCACCGAGAAGGCTGGAGGCACCCGATCTCGCCTCGTGGCACCGAATCGTATAGGCTACGTTAAACAATACGGTGTGACAACAATAGCATGCACACAATAGCCAAGCTGTGAGAGTCGTGGCATTGTCCCAGCGTGTTATTATCCGGGATAATTATAGTGTACAGGCTGGACTGTTGAACAAAAGCAACTGGCTTTCCTAGACCATTCTAAAACGAGGCAATCTGGGCTATTAAACAAAACAGGAAAAAAAAAAAAAAAAGACATTTTTTAGTCTCAGCTGTCTAAAATGGGTCTAATTTCTCGTAAATGTGCTACGTCGCCTTCAGCCTCAACTCATTTTTAAAAAGCAACGACCACCTTTGTTGTTTTTTGTGGTGGTGGTGGTAGGGGGCGAACAAAGAAAACTCACTTGGTTTTCACTCACCTCAGGAACGCAGCATTGGCGTGGTAGTATTATTATTTATATATGTGTGTGTGTGTGTGTGTGTGTGTGTGTGTATCCCCGAGTCCAAAAAAAATGAAGGAAAGAAAAATCTCCACTTGTCAGCTTGGAGAACCCAGCATCCTCGAGCTCCTCAGTGATCCTGATTCGGGCCAAAATCAGCGCGGACTGATACAGCAACTCCAGATAGATAAAAACCACCAACGCTCAACTCCTTCCCTCTCCTCTCTTCTTCTTTTAAATGTCTCTCTCTTTCGGTGGCCAGACGCTGTACAGTTCGTCTCCACGAGCCCGTCACCCCCTCGTGCAATATTAAACGCAAATAACAGACTAGCGCGTTGGGAAATTTGGAAATGTAGCCCAGCGTTTGTTATTCCATGTTTACATCACCCGGTTATATCTTCCCAGCGCCGAGTGTGTGCTTCCTTTGTGTCCTCTCTCTCTCTCTCTCTCTCGCTCTCTCTCTCTCTCTTTGGATAACGGGTTAAACCATTCCCACAGCACGGGGGGGAGGAGGGGGTATTCGTGTAAGAATGGGCTTGGTGACTCGTGACCAAATGTTGTTATTGTCGGGGATAAAGAGATACGGGGAGCGCGACATGGAGAAGGAGGAGGAGGAGGAGGAGAGGGAAGAAAGACAGGGGACAGACAGGGAGTGAGAAAGACATGGGGGGTGCGGGGGGGTCATAGACAAGGAGGAGAGGGAGAAAGGGAGAGCGGGAGATAGAAAGGGTCAGATTGGGAGAGAGAAAGAGAGGGAGGAGAGAGACAGGGTCGGATTGCAAGAGAGAAAGAGAGGGGTGGACAGACAGGGAGAAAGGGAGAGGGGGGAGATAGAGAGGGAGGAGGCGAGAGAGAAAGACAGAGGGGGTGTGGAGGAATACAGAGGAGGTCTATATATGGACCCCATACCGCTATAAGGGAGCGGGAGTAGGCAGCCTATAAACGCGCACTGTCCAGATTCAAGGGAAATAGTGGATTTCTTTCAATTCCTCCAGAATCCATTGTGGGATGCAATTATATAAAAAAAGTCTTCCTTTGTAAATGCATTTAACCTTTTCAATCAGAGCCTCTGACATGTGTCTGTCTCCCTGTGTGTGTCACATCCGCACATCAAGCCACTTCAGCGAGCGCTCACGCTGGATTAAGGCAAGGGGAATAGTTATATCACATCCTGCGTAATGGCTTAAAAAAAACAACAACAAACAATGACCGCCCACCGTGCAGTGTTTTGATAGCCTATTGTTCTGCTGTTTGTTCTGCTATTCTCCTCAGCACCAAACAGAGTGATGGATCAGTACCTTGGAGAGCACCCAGTCAGCCAGCCACCCAGCCAGGCCTATTACGGCACTCTATGCCGGCCACTTCTGATCCAGTGGTCCCTCTGGCTGGGTCAAGATATAAGAAAGTAATCAACACCAAACCGTGTGAAAAAAGAACTAGTAAACCCTTTAATACATTTTAGAAAAAACACTATACAAATATCACAGCGGTTGTTATGGGATGTTATAGTGATACCAAAGGAGATAAAGAATACTATAAAGGTCGCTATGACACTCGATGGAGTACCACAGACGCACTATAAGTCCCTTTAGGAATATTAGGAATATTAATAATATTTCTCATCAGGCAAGAACTTAGGAGAACAAAAAAGCCTGATCTTGATGATTCAAAAGCAGTTCGTTGTTCATACAATCAGAAGACGTTTTAAGTTTTATAGTTTTAAGTTTTAAGATTTATATTTGGCCGTTTTGTTTTAAGCGACATTTGTTTTTGACTCCCCTCCACCAGTCCCCCCGACATATCCATATAAAAAGGTAAACGGTTCACCCAGTGGTTTGGAGATATTGTCAGTGAGCCAATAGCGTCACCTACCGGACAGCAGAGGCGCTCCTGACGAGTTTGCACACATTCAATGCACAGTTGCGTGCATTGGATGAAACACATTTTGAGTCAAACATTTGCAACCCTAATGCACCCCGTGTCACAGTGCCAAAATTCATTGCCTGTCATATCCCTGACAGCAACACCGTTGTAGTACATCTCGAAAGTGCAGTGCGCAGGTATATGCAAGTGTGACCAAAACTTTTTATGACTGGTGGCTATCAGTGTTACCAGCATTTACTGTTGATATGGGGTCAGCTTTTACAGGCCTGCATAACCTTGAAGAAATGTCATCCCAAGCCACTACAAATGCCCCAATCACGTCTGCATTAGGCCATCATTTACTTTATGTAATTACTGTAATTAAAACTATTGTAATGTCGTGATTATGTATTTATTTATTTTGTTTATTTTTTTATTTATTCATTTTGCCTGGTATAAAACATATGCCGTTTAAGACACCCTCTCCAACGAAAACTAGAATATTCCCATAATAGTCCTATAGATACTAAATAAATGACTGAATGAATGAATGACTGAATTAATGAAAAGTATTTCCATTTACAAAGCAGGTATGTGAGATGTACATGCACAAGCCTACATGCAGCCCTGGGAAAAACACGGTGCATAGGCTATACCTATGCGCACCCCACTCACCCACTCACCCATCTCCCCAAAAAGGATACATTTGGATGACTTAAAGTGAAAACTTAGTGTCTGTGGTGCGCAGTAGTGTGGTTAAAGTGACTTTATGGTATTTTATGGTATCACTACACTATTCCAAACATGTTCCTAGAGGGGCTGGTATAGTATAATTTTAGTAAAGTAAGTAGAACATTTATTTTGATTTGTGTTGCTTATTAAAGCACACCGTGTCTAAGCCAGTGAATATCCCGTTTGTAGTCCCCTACGGATTTCTGTGGACGCGCAGCAGCAGCAGCATCTGCGCCTTTAAGAGCATCTCTGACAGGGCATCCTCCTCCACTGTCACGGACGCGCGCACAGCAGCTCAGTATTGGAGAATATAGCTTTCTGCGCAGACATATTCCAGGCTGCGCATCATAACATCACATAATTACATTTACTATTATTTCCCAACCCGGACATTGATGAATTTTCCTGAACGGTCGTCGTAGCGGTCCAAACGATCGTTGTTGATATTATTTCCATCCCTCTCGCATCCGAAGGCTGCTCCTGCGCTACAAGATGGCTGAGCTGAATTTGGGGAAGGGGCTGACTGCAGGGAAAGTGGCCAGCAACGTGCAGAAGAAGCTCACCCGGGCCCAGGAAAAGGTAAGGAGGGCGTTCAATAACAGGTTAACCTACAGGATATCGTCATACAGACCTGCGACCCTACGTCGTTTTTAAAAGCCCCAGTGCACCATTGTCGCATCCCCCCACCGAGTCGCAGTGTCGCATCACGACACCATAATAATAAGAGCTGGGAGCTTATTTCTAGGGACGGGGATGTCCACTTAAGAAATAGCCCTCCTCTTGTCAATGTCGTACAGCGGACACGGCTGTATTGCAGCGGACTACACTATGGGCCTAATTGGTGATATGCCCACACGTATAACGTTTGGGTAGCAGGCTACTGTTAGAATAAGATCTGAACGGTGTCACAGAGATAGTGACAGCCCTTCCTGGCGCATTTTACGAGTAGGCACCGGATATAAAAATCACCCATGTAGAAAGGATGTACAGCTCGAATACATGAGGCCTACTTTATACCTCCATGCACCTGCTTGTTGTGCCCTGAATGAAAGACAGGGGGCGCCGTTTGACGCCAATTAGAGGTTATGAGAGAGAGACAGAGAGAGAGAGGGATGAGATGGGATGAGGCAGGACTGCGTGCCTTCCTTTAACTGTAGATGTTAGGGAAAATCAAGAATTTACCTAAATGTGAAGAACAATACGTAATCAATTGTTGTTGATTAAGCTGTCGTCGTCTTTGTTGTTGTGTGTTTGATTGACAGGTTCTTCAGAAGCTCGGCAAAGCAGACGAGACCAAAGACGTCGCCTTTGAGGAGGGAGTCATCAATTTTAACAAACAACACGTAAGAGTGGCGGAGAAGTGATGTTCATTTTCCTGAAAGTCGCTCGTACCGTTGACCAAACACACAAGATGACACCTTTAATGTAGCTCTAGCTCTCTTTCACCTCTCTACCCTCTCCATACTCTGCATTAGCTCAGACTGAGAAATGCTGGCTTAACATCTCTCGTCTTGTCTCTACGTAGGTTTAGCGTTCTGCGCTCTAATCCCCATATTTTATGATTTCACCCCCAGACTGAAGGCAGCAAACTGCAGAGGGACCTGAGGGCCTACCTGGAGGCAGTGAAAGGTATACACATATGCATACACACACATTTCCATGCACGCGCCAAACTCAGATAAACGTGGGCTGCTTACCATAACCTCTAAATGACCACTAATGAGTGTGTGTGTGTGTGTGTGTTTGTGTCTCCCCAGCCATGCACGAGTCCTCCAAGAACGTGCAGTCCTGTCTGGCTGATATGTATGAGCCGGAGTGGGAAGGCAAGAATGAGGTGGATTCCATAGCGGAGGTCAGAAAACCTTTTTGTTAGCGGGTTTGAAATATAGAGTTTTTTTTCCCCGTATGTGCAAGAGAGTGAGTGCAGGAGTGGGAGAGCGAAGGAAAGGTGGTCTAGAGGTCAGAACCACTTTTAATAAATCTTATTAGTTGGGTTTGTAGTGTGTGGTAAAGTGTCTGTGTGTGTGTGTGTGTGTGTGTGTGTGTGTGTGTGTGTGTGTGTTTGCATTCCTGATTAGAAGGATGAAGGCCTGAAAAGGATTAATTCTATTCCTCGAGAGCCTCTAATTGCTGTCATATTGCCAAGGTTGCAGGATTTAGAAATCTGCAGATAATGGTAGTATTTGGTTTCTCCTCACATTTCATTCACTTTACTCTTTGAAATGGATTTTAGATTGATTGAACTGCCGGCAGCCCCAATCAGTTAAAAGGGTTGCAGTTAATTTTTAATACGCATCTACACAAACACACTATCATACTCTGCATAGCAATGGAGCAATGCAATTAGGCCTGTAAACTGAACATGCTGTAGCTGTAAGACAAGAAATGATGCACGATTAGACATGAACTATGTGTGTGCGCACGCATGCTGCAGGACTGCGACGTGCTGTGGACCGACTACCACCAGAAGCTGGTAGATCACGCTCTTATCTCCATGGACACCTACCTGGGACAGTTCCCTGATATCAAGGTAGGCTGTGCGAACGTGGTGTCCGTTAGTATCCACAATCGTACATTATCAGCATTCTTCAGTGGCAGCTGCGCTTGCCTCCACATAGGGCTGCACAATTAACACAATTAACCCTATATTGTCATTTTAGTTTCCACAGTTAATAATAATAATAATATAATATATATATATATATATAATTATTAAGATGTTTGATATAGGATGCAAGAAATGCAGTAAAACATGCAGTGAAATGACAAATATACAATAACCAGGATTATTATTATTATTTAATCATAATGGTGCAGGTCTACATATACAATTCCCACTGCAATAGGAATATGTAGCTTATTTAACAATATTTCTGCATGTAGCTAACATTCAAACACAATGTTGTTTAATTCAAAATCAACCTTTCAAAGTCTAACTTTTAATCGCAATTTGCTCACATTTTGTTACAAGTAACCTAAAGGATAATTTTATTGCAGAAAGAGACATCGATTAAAGAGAATGACTTAACCCCCCCTCTCCCGTGCCTTGTTCAGACTCGTATAGCGAAGAGGGACAGGAAGTTGGTCGATTACGACAGTGCCAGACACAACTACGCCTCCACACACAAGACCAAGAAAAAGGATGGGGGCATCAAAATTACCAAGGTAACACACATACACAGTTGCTTCCATATCAAAGCACACTATAACCATGGCTATTATCACATGCACAAGAAAGTTCTTCAGTTTTTTGATAATAAGGTTTTGACATCTGATTCTCTACCCCCCCCCCGCCCCCTCTCTCTCCTCCAGCCCTCCTCTCTGTTGGAGAGGGCCACCCCAGGTTGGGCCCAGGGTATCCTGTCCGCTCACAACGTTGCCCAGAGCAGCCTGTCCAGGAGCCAGGTACACACTATTCTAGGCGTTCTGTAGTTCCGTCATGGTCAAACAATGACGGCCAAATGATGAAAGTCCTTCACAACAATACGGGAGATCAATTAGAGATTATCCGTTGTCTATTACTTCCACGGATTATGAGTCGAGCATCACCTATAGATTCTCATCGCGCTACGTCACCTGAAATGTGGTGTCATGTGTGATGGCGCTAAAATCTAACTAGCTACCATTGGGAGCTAATTAGCTATTATCTACTACCATGCTAGTTAACTAGCCTCACTACGGGACCTAATAAACAGAAATGAACCGTATAGTCCCGCCTCACTGCAAGCCTAGTTCTAGCAAAAATAAGCACGAGATGCAGCATTCTCTTCTTTGCTTATTTTTGCTAGAGCAGTGTTGTATGAAATTGGATGATGTGACACAACAGACTCCTCCATGATGGATTTTCATTCAGAAGTCAACATGCCCAAAGCCAGCATTTGTTGAACTCGCAGGTCAGAGTTCACCACACACACAAACTCTGCATGAATGCAAACAGGCAAAATTTGCTTTGCAACTGGAAATTATGTTTCTTATTCGCCCTTTGCTTGGTTTTCAGGAAGTGAAAGAGACTCAAAGCAAATTTTTACACATTTGGTGAATAGTCTGACTGTGCCTTAAAGTCACAATGAAATGAAAAATAACTTTTTACCATGTTAGTTAATTTTCCCTGTGCCAATATACACCTATTTAACAATAAATGCCAAACAATTATTTTCTATTTTCAAATAAACAAGAGCTAAGACAAATAAGTGAAGCATATAAGCAAGTGATAAGACAAGTAAGTGAAACAAATAAGCAAGTGCTAAGAGGAAGGGTCAGGGTAGTATTTCTTGAAGAGGTGGGTTTTCAGCCTGCACTGTGGGGCCAGGACAGAGAAGAGCCGTGAGGGGCCTCTGAGCAACGGGGCAACCAGTCGCCTCCAGGCAGCAGAGCGAAGTGGTCGGGCGGGGATGTAAGGCTTGACCATAGCCTGGAGGTAGGAAGGAGCTGTTCCTTTTACTGCCCTATAGGCTAGCACCAGAGTCTTAAACTGGATGCAAGCTGCTACAGGGAGCCAGTGTAGAGAACGGAGAAGGGTAGTTGTGTGGGAGAACTTGGGGCGGTTGAACACCACATGAGCTGCAGCTTTCTGAACAAGCTCCAGAGGTCTGATGGCAGACTGCCGGGGAACCAGCAAGGAGGGAGTTGCAGTAGTCCAGGCGGGAGATGACAAGAGCCTGGATGAGCACCTTCACCGTCTCGTCAGTGTCGAGAACGACATCTGGTCACACCCAGATTCCTCACAGTCCGAGTTGACGTCACCACAGCATTGTCAATGGAGATGGCCAGGACTCGGTGCGGACAATCCTTCACCGGGAGGAACACCAGCTCATTCTTGTCCAGGTTGAGCTTCAGGTGGTGCAGCGACATCCACTCCGAGATGCCCCTCTGCCACTTGTGTGTCAGAGGGGGGAAATGACAAGATCAGCTGGCTGTCATCGGCATGACAATGGTAGGAGAAGTCATGGTAGTGGTTAACAGAACCAAGAGACGTTGTGTAGAGGGAAAAAAGAAGAGGACCCAGAACCGAACCTTGCGGAACCCCAGTAGTCAGCCTGCATGGTTCCGACACAGACCCTCTCCATGTCACCTGGTAGGAGCGTCTCGTCATGATGTAAACAGGGAGAGTGCAGAGCCTGAGACACCCATCCCCTCGAGGGTGGAGAGGAGGATCTGGTGGTTCACTGTGTCGAACACTGCAGACAGGTCCAGGAGTATCAGGACAGAGGAGAGAGAGTTCGCTCTAGCGGCATGGAGCGACTCTGTCACTGCAAGGAGGGCCGTCTCGGTCGATTGACCCACCTTGAACCCGGATTGGTGAGGGTCCAAGAGGTTGTTCTGGTGGAGGTACAAGGACAGTTCAAGAGTTTTGGATACGGAAGGGTAGAAGGGAAACCAGTCTGTCGTTTTTTACCTCAGAGGGGTCAAGTGTTGGTTTCTTCAGAAGGGGGGTGACGCTGGCAGCCTTGATAGCAGAGGGAAAGCATCCAGACACCAGCGATGTGTTGATGAGGTGGGTCACGAAGGGAAGGAGTTCAGGTGCAGTAGACTGAAGGAGAGGGGACCGGGTCAAGGGGAGCATGTGGTAGGGCGGCTAGATGTAACAAGGTCAAGGACCTCGTTTGGGGAGAGGGGAGAAAAATGGGGTCGGGCGCGAGGTGGGGAGGGAAAAGATGGAGAGGGTGGTAGAGAGGGAGGGGTGGAAGGTGGACAAGTGTGGTTGGTGCATGGCGCACCAGACGGGGGGGAGGGAAGGAGGATCGGATATCATTTACGTTTCTTGTCAAAGAAGTTGGCAAAATCGTCAGGGAGGAGGGAGGAAGTGGGAGGAGGGGGTGGGGGCTGGAGGAGGGAAGAGAAAGTTTCCAAGAGCTTTTTAGGGTTAGAAGCAGACGTTTGAATTTTAGAGCAGAAGAAAGCAGCTTTAGCAGCAGATAGAGGAGGAAAAAGTGGAAACGAGAGATTGGAAGTTAAGTTCCTCTGGGAGTTTGCCTTTTCTCCATTTGCGCTCAGCCCCTCTCAGGCTCCGTCTCTCAGTACGCACTGAGTCCGACAACCAAGGGCCAGGTGGAGTTGGGCATGCAGGCCTGGAGGTGAGGGGACAGAGATGGTCCAGAGAAGAGGACAGAGTAGAGAGAAGAAGATCAGTGGCAGTATCAGGGGATAGAAGAGAAAGGATTCAGGGGCAGGGAGGGCAGAGAGAACAGAAGAGGAAAGATCAGTGGGGGAGAGCGAGCGGAGATTGCGACAGGAAGAAACCATATGGGTAGGGGGAGGATGTAAGGGGGGAGAGGAGAGAGAGCTATAGTGGGACATGAAATAATGGTCAGAGAGCTGGAGAGGAGTGACAGAGAGGTTAGCAGTAGAACAGTGTCTGGTGAAGATTAGATCCAGCTGGTTGCCAGCCTTGTGGGTAGGAGGAGATGGGAGGGCTAGGTCGAAGGAGGAGAGGAAAGAAAGAAGAGAGTCAAGCTTCTCAGTCTGGATGTTGAAGTCACCGAGAAGGATGAGTGCAGAGCCATCGTCAGGGAAGTGGGAGACTAGTATGTCAAGCTCCTCCAGGAACTCACCAAGAGGGCCTGGTGGATAAGAGACAGTGACAGCATGAAATTGTGAATTGTGAAATAGAAAAAAAAAAAAGAAGTATTTCCATTTGGGGGAAATTAGCAGGCCAGTACCACCACCTCACCTCGCAGCTCTGGGAGTGTGAGAGAAAGAGTACACATCTGACAGAGCAGCGGGCGTGGCAGTGTTTTCCGGGGTGATTCAAGTCTCAGTTAGAGCAAGAAAGTTAGAGGAGAGCAAGGACGCGTAGCCTGAGATTAACTCAGCTTTCGGCACAGCCGACTGGCAATTCCAAAGCCCCCCTGCCACCACTTGCTCCACGTGAGTTGAGAGAGTAGGATAGATGAGATTAGTGGGGTGGCCTGGGTGTGACCCAGCGTCTGTACGACCACCGGAAAGAGGAGTAGACAGGAATAGGAAGAAAACACATGGTAGTTCACAGTACAATGACAGAATTTAAATCATAATATGAAAAGAAGAAGCACCCATTCTTTGAAGGCCGTTGATTGAAGAAGTCGGACTTGAAAAAGTCGCCCTCGTCTTCGTTTGTTTGACGCTTTCAGAACAACAGTGGTTTAAGACTGCTTGGCCTGGCTTAGGTGAAACTACCTCCAATTGGGGGTATGACACAAACAGAAACGGGGTTTACTTGTCTTAACCCTAGGCTAGTAAAATAATACACTAAACCAAAACAGCTAAACAACAAGATATAAGGACAAATAACAGCAGTTAGGCCTGAAGGTGTGGCTACAAAGACAAACTGACCAACTAGCAGCTAACAATAGACTATTGAATAAAGCACTAGTACTGAAGCAGTCTAAGTACAGCTAATAGCAACTTGATAAGCAAGAAAAATGTACTCATCTATTCTAGATGAGTCAAGCAGTTCAGAATCCCTCCAGAAGTTAAATATCTTCAGTGATTGCCTCGCACAGCAATTCCAACCAATAATATCATTATGAACAGTCCCACCCCTCTGCCCCTCCCATCAAATAAAACTACCTTTCCTTCCCTAACAGATATCTCATTGGTTTACACTTTTGAATGATCCCTCCCCACATCATGTCCTGCCCCAACATCCTGTAGAAAAAGGAAACGCCTTAAATTAGGGAAGCAAGCCGCTTTCAAAATGCTTGTTAGTAAGAATTCAGAGCGACTCCCTAGCAACTTGCCAGAAATATCAATTTTACACATTGGCTTCCCACCTATATCAGCCATCTGGGAAGTATAGCTAAGAATCACAGACTAATGTTGAAGCATGCATCATGTGTGTTTCAGGCAGAGGAAGAGTTGGATAGAGCCCAGAAGGTGTTTGAGGAGATTAACATTGACTTGCAAGAGGAGTTACCTTCACTCTGGAACAGGTGTGTGTGTGCAGACATGTTGACTGTTCTGACTGTTGATGGATGGACATACTAATTCAAACAAGCCAATACAGTCAATACTTTTCATCTGTTTCTCAGTTACCTGTTATATTCTGAACAACATTAGGCTGAAACTGATCTCTCTCTCTCTCTCTCTCTCTCTCTCTCTCTCTCTCTCTCTAGCCGTGTTGGCTTTTATGTCAGCACTTTCCAGAGTCTGGCCGGTTTTCGAGGAGAAGTTCCACAAGGAAATGAGCCGGGTGAGTTTTGCATACAGACTTAATGCTGGATTTAGATGAACAGTAGACAAAACAAAATGGGAGAGGATTCTCAGTGGCAGGCGATGGAAAATGTTGACAGTGCCAGCAGCAGGAGCTAGAGTAGAATCTGAAATATTGAAACTTCTTGCTGTCCTCCGCCACTGCTTTTGAACTTCTTCATTTTCTTCATTTCTGCAGTACAACAAAATAGAGATCTAAATATCTAGATATCATATACATTACGTACATAATGCATATGTAGAATCACAAGACTCGACGTGTTAAATTAAGATCTTAATCTTGAAGTTAAATTAAATTAAGATTAAATTAAGAAGACCTGGGTATTTCTATAATCCCGCCCCTCTCTCTCCCTCCCTCTTCAGTTGGATCAGGATTTGAATGACGTCTTGGTGAATTTGGAGAGAACAGACGGCGGCAGGTTAGTAAGAAATGGAACCATGAAAATATAATCCACCATTTAAATTCTGTTGAAGAAACTTTCAATTTGAGCGACTAAAATTAAGCACATGAGGTTGTATCATGAGGTTGTACAGCAACACTATCTACGGTCAAAAATACAAAAGATCTGATCACGTCTCAGAATAATAATAGATTAATAGATTATAATAGATAATAACAAATAATAATAGAATAATAGATCTGTGTTAAACCGACAATAATTAATATTCTGAGCCCAGAATATATTTCACTCGTGCACAAAACTCCAATTTCAGGTCCAGTCAATGTTTGTGGTAAAGCAAAATAAAACACTTGCCATCTCTCTGGTTTTCTTCTACACCCGAGTTTTTTTTCCAAAAAATGGTTTCAAACATTCAAACCTCTCGGGGGCTCATTATTTATTGCGTTTGACGAATGCACACGAGCTGCTTCGAAAGTGAAGCAGCAATATGAGTAAATGAAGTGGTCACGTTATTTTCAACGCACTCTTTTATTTTGCCCATCGGTCTGCTTGCTATAAGCCAAGAGCTACAAAAAAACTATTCAAAACCTTAAGTCTTTTTTAGGCCTACAATCATAGAAGTACCACTTTTTACTGCAGGCTCTGCACGCCACAGAGAAGTGCTCCACTCTGAGGGGAAATGTGTTTTTTTGTTTTTTTTTATTTGTTTCCACTTCAGGTTTTAGAAGGCACAGAGGCAGTTTTTTTGTTACAATATGCCTGTTTTATGCTTTTAACATCTAAATCAAGAAGAAGCTGCAAGATGTATGCATGGAAGCAGACTTATTGCTGACAGAATATCAACCTTATTATTTACCTTTTTTTTTTTTTTTTTTTTAAATATTATTAATAAAATAAATAAAAATAATACAATTATTTAATATTATGTTATTATTACATATATTTTACATATTTACACATTTTCCATATCATTTTACGTATAGGAATAAAGCACCGTGTCAAATGAAATGGCATGCATTAACCTGAAGCCACCCCTGACCCCCCCCCCCCCCCACCCCCTTGCAGAAAGACAGGTAACCATGGCGCCTCGTCATCGGGAGCAAACACGAGGTAAACGGCAGGGGTAACCACGGTGACCCAAACTCTTGTCTGTCTGTCCAACTGAGCCTGTCTGTCTGTCTGTCAGTCAGGAGAGTTGAGGGAAGGACTGGTGCTTGGTTGTTTCTCACACACACACAAACACACACACTGATCAGAGCGTTGACTGCGTGGGCCCAGAGCTGCAGATATACAAGAGTTAAGCAAACCTGGATTGTTAAAGCTGTGCTAGGCAAGATGTAATAATGTAAAATAAGCCCATCTTATTGGTCTAAATCACAAATAGGGGCTGCAACAGAGAAGAGTGTCCCATTCCCCCCGAATTCAATTCTGGTGTCGGGTATGTACACGTTCCCACCCACAGGAAGTGACGAATCAAAACTTAAATCTACAATATGCAACTTTTCGCCATGAGGCAGGAAGTGTACGCTTGACGTCCATTATGTCTTACTGCTTCACTGCACATGCTACAACCCGGCTCACTGCTGGCCTACGCCCGTAGCAAATGGTCTCGCCCCCAAAAGATCGCTGAAAATCCAATTTCAGGCAAACGGGGTCAAATACAGACACAGGCTGATAATGTCAAATAAGGTAAAAAAAAAGTTGCATATTGTTGCTTTAACAGCGAAATACAAAAGTGTCTCCTAAACAGCAGCGAGTAAACGCTCTGTCCGGGGTACTGTGCAGTTTACAGACCGTCACCTTGCGGGACTTCTGGGTATGACCTGGGTTACCTCCCCGTTTCCTGCGCAGGTTTTACTCACCGATGTATGCCGAACCCTTTAAGTATCTGCAGCTCTGGGGCCGCTCAGCCCTGTGGCACCTTCAGATGAGTCTCTGAAAGACTACAAGTGCCTCTATCGCTGCTCACTAGTGAGAATTTTACAGGAGGCACAGACAGAGCCTGCTTGCATGGGATGAGGAGAGGGATGGATGGAGGGATGGAGGGACGGGAGACTCACTTTTCTTGCATGACAGTGCTTGTAATGACAACTTCTCTTGGCTTGGACTCCCGTAGAGCATGCCCAGTGAAAGATCTAGAGGCTTCCTTCCTTCTTTCCCCTCTCTTCTCTGTTCTCTGTTAATCTGCCTTTATCTCTCTCTCTCGCTTTCTATCTCTCTCTCCCTTTGCACACCCTCCCTCTCTCTCTCTCTCTCTCTCTCTCTCTCTCTCTCTCTCTCTCTCTTTCTTTCTCACTCAGTGGCAGAGATGCATCTAATCATACTCTCAGGCCAGGAGGACCACCCCCAATCCCCAAGTCTCCGTCCAAGGTAGACACACACACACACACACACACACACACACACACACACACACACACACTCTCCTCACCTCCAACCTCCTCATTTACCTGACTCTCTGTGTCTCCCAGCTGAGGCCAGTGGTGCCTCCTCCTCCCAAGGTGACGCCGTCTAAGGAGATGAAGACAGAGAACATCATCAACTTGTTTGATGCTGCTGCTACACCTGACATCAGCATCACCTCCCCCACACAGGTCAGTGATGCAGCTGCTGCCTTTAAACAGTGGAACAGCCCTTTAACTTAGCACTTCCTTCCTCTGGCCTGCTCCTCCTCCTCTTCTCTTCTCTTCTCTTCTATTCTCTTCTCTTCTCTTCTCTTCTCCTCTTTTCCTGTGCCCACTCTATTCCGCCCTCTCAGCCAATGAGTCCTCCTATTCCCTGTTGTTGTCAGTTTGACAGTCCTGCAGTGAGCAGCCTATTGGACATGGACCTGGACTCTCTCAATGCAGCAGCAACCAAAGCCTCCGCGGCCGCACAGGTGGATGATTCACGGCATGAACATATAGATTGTAGAGACCTTGATGAGCTTCACGAGTGATTTTATGCCGTATTCAGACAGATTTCTATCTTGAATTTAAGCTCATTTCATGAAATTGTAACTGAAATGATCTTACTGCACTGGCAGACGTCTCTTGTTTCATGGCAATACGACAAGAAATAACCACGAAACAAGCAACAACAAAAAAAAGCGAGACTTCTTGAAATCAACCGACGTTGCCTGCCAGTTGCCGGTGCAGTAATTTGTCTCATCTTGAAATAAGCTTGATGAGTCTGGATACGAGATGAAGTTGCTCGCTGAGCTTGTCATAGTTTGCAGTGCTACCTGCTTCTGTCCAGTTCACCAAATAACGGTGGATGGTGGCATGACTGTACTGATCTGTAGAAACTTGCTTTTAGTGACCCCTTCTCTTTGCTTCAGCACAGTCCAGACTGTTAGTCCTGCTCTGCTCTCACTTCTTTCTCTACAGACCTGGGCAAAAAAAAAAAAAAAGAAAAGTATACTTGAATATAGTGAGTGAAATGGCATGAGTTGTGCTCAGTTTATCCTGGATAGAAAGTGGACACGCCGCTTGGAAGATGAGATAAATCAAGTGCTCCTCATATTATTTGAAGTCTTCAGATTGCATTCAGGTCTGCTGCTCTGCTCCAGTGCAGCCCACTTATGCTGTAAGGGTTGCTATTCATTCTCGCTCCCCAGTTCGCCTTGTATAATCTAGAGCTCTGGCCATGACTCACACTTGTTCAGCAAAAACCCACTTCAAGTGGATGGCATGAAACGGCATGAGCGTCGTACTTATAACAAGCAATTCAATCATCTTCGAGTCTTGGAGGCATTTGCAGCCTCGGTTTCCAGACAAAGTCCTTTTGTTTTTCCAGCCTTGACACGAGTCAAATTACACTATATGGCCAAAAGTCAGTGGACGCCTGACCATCACACCTATATGAGCTTGCTGGACATCCCATTCTAAAACCATGGGCATTAATATGGAGTTGGACCCCCCTTTGGGCTATAACAGCTGCCTCTTCTGGGAAGGATTTCCACAAGCTTGTCTGTGGGAATTTGTGCCCATTCAGCCAAAAGAGCATTAGTGAGGTCAGGTAGTGATGATGGACCAGAAGGCCTGGCTCGCAATCGGTGTTCTAATTCCTCCCAAAGGTTCAATGGGGTTGAGGTCAGGGCTCTGTGCAGGCCAATCAAGTTCCTCCACACCAAACTCGTCTAACCATGCCTTTATGGACCTCGCTTTGTGCACAGGGGCACAGTCATGCTGGAACAGCAAAGGGCCTTCCCCAAGAACTGGAACTAAGGGGCCAAGCCCAAACCCTGAAAAACAGGGTGGCTGAAACACCTGAACTCAATAACTAGTAGGGGTGTCCACTGACTTTTGGCCATATAGTGTATTTGTTTTGAATGAAGTGAAACCAAATTAAATTATTTGTTAAAAATGACATTCATTGCAGTCCACTGATGACACGTACTCTCTTTGACAGTAGTCCCCTATTATTAAGACTTTCATCATTTTCTACTTAAATCTTTACTACGCATTGCTTGTTCATACTCTTGTTCTGCTGAAGATCTACTGCTTTTGGCCTGTAGGTTTTAGAGCATGGGGCTTAGGAGAGTTTTCTCTAATAGAATTTATAGTAAAGCCTTCCTTCTCATTCTGTTGCTCCCTCTGTTTTCCACAGCCTGAAAACTGGGACTCATGGGTAAGCGTCTTCATCCTCAAAATCAGTATCATCATCACCTTTATCATCATCATCATCTTATTTGTCTTCATCATTTCCATCATCTCCATCGACCATGCTATGCAGCCATTGCAGAAGTCCCACTCTTTACATGCTACTGGACCAGTTTGGAAAGTCCTGCACTACAAGCTGCAGGACAGATCAGCTGGGTAGGGGACTCCTGCAATGGCCGCTACTGTATATAAAGCTTTTTCCAGTAATGGATCTCAGTGGCTTGTCTGTCCCAGATCTGTTTGTGCGTTAGCGATGTCCTTGTGTCCAGTGCCTGTTCTGTGGAGAGGTTGTTGTCCCGCAGCACAAATGGAACTTGGGCATGAGCAAGAGTCAATTCAATTCCAGCTCAGCAATTTCTACATTGTGGAATAATTCATATTAATGGTGTCCTATAGCCTCTCTCTCTCTCTCTCTCTCTCTCTCTCTCTCCCTCTCTCTTTCTATATGTGCATGTATATGTATAGCTACCAAGCCTATATAGGATTGATTGTAAGACACCATTAATATCCATAAAATAATCAGAAACAAATGTGCAAATGGCTTTCAACTCTTTTCAACTCCCAATTGATATTTCTGTGGGTGGACTGTTTTGAAATTGAATTGACCTCAGTGATCTTTGACCTCTTTCTGTTTCCCCTCACCTCCCCGTGTTTTCACATGTTCCACCGACAGGACATGTAACCCTTACATGTTCCATGTGACGCACAGGGAGCGATTATGTGATTTACGTTTTCGAGGACGAGTGAAGTTGCTCATGGCGGCTGAAAGTATAGCGTCTTGTTTGCGGCGGGTTGCCATTTTTGGTCGCTAATGGGATTAAACTGAACGCTCTCTAGGAAGGACGGCAAACAGCTGGGTGAGACTTCAAGTGAAAGCAAAAGATTGAACCGCTAGATAGAAAGGAGACAGGTGAGCCCGATCTCCAAACCTGTACTCGTAAGCTAGTGGGCAACTTCACTGGGCGTTGCTGTCAGGTTGGCCATCAGACCATTATATAACCTTTTTTGTCCATCCCTTTCGCTGTAAGAAAGATGTGTCTCCAAATGAAACGGTTTGAGGAAAAGCGGCTCAGAATGGAGGGACACGTCTACTCTTACAACGCACCCTCCTCCTTTCACCATCCGATATAAGCCGGGGCGGAATATAAACCATGCCTGCTGACTGCACACAGAAGAACCAGTATCTATCTTCTGATGGGAAAAGCCTGACAATTGTTGCTTTTTTTCAGCCTTTTTATTGCCACCCCTCCTTGTCCTCACCTTTTTTTTTTCTTTTTTTTTAAATTTGATTTGAACCTCCCTCTCCGCATCAATCTTCCTGACTCATGATGATGACCGGCTGGCATCCACTGTGGATGAACTCTTCCCGTTGGTGTCCGCGGCATTTCTCATGGCCCCCCTCCCTGCTCATATGTTGCCCTGCCCTGCCCCATATGCCCCTTAAGTTTAATTTTCATTTATCTAAATAATCCTATAATCCATTATCCATTTTAAAAGCCTGTGATGTTTGAATTCCTGAACTTTGGCTCTTGCCCACCATTCTGCTCATACACAGTCCCTCAAAATGCCCTTATACCGCGAGTTCCCCAACACCTTTGACCATTAAAATGGAAATTTCTTCAACCATTTGATTTTTAGAATACCCATATGTTGAAATACACCTTACACCCATCTCCCTAACCCAGTCGTCCACTTATATCTGACTCCTTGAAACCCGACCCTTGCCCCTCAGCCTGAGGATAGCGGTTCCCAGGAAGAGGAGAACCAGCAGCCCCCTGAGCAGCACTATGACCCCGTGGCTGCTGCTGTGGAAGGCTGGGGGGACAACGGTTCCCAACCCGTCCGCTACGACCCGGTGGAGGCTGCCAAAGAGGGCTGGGGCGATGACGGAACCCAGCCGGTTCGCTACGACCCCGTAGCTGCAGCCCACGAGGGACCGGGGGATGACAGCAGTCTCCCGGTCGGTAACGACCCTGTGGCTGCAGCCCAGGAGGGCTGGGGCGATGACGAGAGCCAGCCGGTTAAAGAGGTGCCCTCCACGGAGGAGGAAGCACCCGCTGCCGAGGCTCCAACCGAGGCCACCGAGGAAGAAGCCCCCCCGGCTGCAGCTACGCCCGATAATGAAGAGGGTCAGGTAACCAAGGAGAGAGAGGGAAAAAAATGGAGAGATGCATCTGGACCAAACAGGGTGGATGCATCGACTCTTGAGGACAGGAGGAGGATGGGGCAGGGGGGGAGGGACAGATGATGGAAGGATAGATGATGAAGGAAATGGGGAAATCTTGAGATGTAGGATGCATCTGAACTGGAAGGATGGATGCATCAGCTGTGAAGGTGGGGGGGGTGGTGGGAGATGAATTGACGGGATGTTGGGAAAGAGGGAGAGAACAGTATAGTAGACTTCTGCTCCATAGCACTGCCCACATTCAACCCAAGTACACAAATGTACTTACTGTATAGCGGCTTGTGCAGTAGCATCTCCCTGTCTTTAACCTCGCAGTTCTGCCTGAGCCCAGTCAGCTTACTCGACTGTCTTAACCATGGCCTCTTTGTTTAGGCTGTCGGTCTGTCTTTTTGTCTGTCTTTCACGCTCTATTCCTCTTTCTCTTTATTCCCCTCTTCCCTCTCTTTTGCTATCTTGTCTCATGTAACTGTTATTGCTCTGTGTCTGCAGTCCCAGGATGACTCTGCAGCAGCTCCAGCTGTGGATGCAGCGGACACAGCAGCCACAGAGGAGGTGAGTCACCTTACTGTAGATGTTGCATGACCATGAGAACGTATAAACACTTTGGAAATGCCTTGTGACATTTTTTTTAGGATACAGATGTTTGATGTTGGCTAGATATGACATTTTTCAGGGATTCAGATAAAGACGTTGAGAAGGGAGTGTGGCCATACATGACCCCTGTCTTCTTGTCGTGTCTAGACGCCTGTGGTAGCGGCAGAACCGACCGTAGTAGCGGCGGAGCCAGACGACCTGCCCCCTGGCTTCTTATTCAAGGTAAAGACCGGATAGGAGAAATGGTTATACCTGGTTAACACCTAATGTGTCGTATAGAAACGAGTGTATTCAAGTGTATTTATCTATTAAAGGTCCAGGTCATGCATGACTATGCTGCCAACGACTCGGATGAGCTGGAGATGAAGGCTGGAGACCTGGTGCTAGTGGTTCCCTTTGACAACCCTGATGAACAGGTACACACACACACACACACACACACACACACACACACACACACACACACAAACATGTACTGCATGTGCACACTACACACAAATGCACACACATACAATATATGAACATCCACACACACATATTCGTATGTCTGTGTGTGTGTGTGTGTGCAGGATGAGGGCTGGCTGATGGGGATGAAGCAGGAGGACTGGCTCCAGAACAAAGAAAGCGCCGCTAAAGGGGTGTTCCCCGAAAACTTCACCCAGAGGCTGTGAAAAAAAAGGAAGAGAGGACCGTCATTCCATCTTCCGTCTTTTTCTCCTTCCTCCTCTCCCTCTCTTCTTCCTTTCCTCTCGTGCCCTGATATATCTTTATTAGGACTTTGGCCATAGAAGCAGAGCTGTCACTAGCCCTGGTTGAAATCATACATTTTCTAAGGTCCGCTGTGTGTTGCGCTAAAAGCGGATCTTGGCACTTCAGTTGATTTCTGTCACCTTTTTTTTTAAAAACTGCAGTCATAGCCGTTGCAGGAGGGTCCTAATTTTTTACAGGCTTGATGCACTACTGCTGCACTACTGCTGCACTGTTGCTGCTCCACTCCTAACTAGAGGAATTGATTAGAAAATGCAGGGATGGGGTACCTCTGCAATAGCTACCGCTGCAGTTGTGTTCTAATGTTTCAGCGTTAGTGATGTTTTATCGTAAAAGCCGTCTAAGAGACATTCCACCACCTTTCATCAGAGAAAATGTCAACTGATGTTTTTTGTCCATCTGACAGTGAGAAATTAAAGACTTGTACAATTGTTAACCCAATGCCAAGTGTAGCAGTGTAGCCCTATATAATATAAGCCCAAATATTTATTTCTGGTTATGAGGGATGGGGGGGGCAGACTGACAAAGAGACAGAGACAGGCAGGTAAACACATAGAGTGATGAGTAGAGAGTCCTCCAGCATTACCAACATTCATCCAGCAACTGAAAAAGCCAATCAGTAGTCAGCAGTATCCAACTCGCTCTGGGGTGCAAAGCCACAAGTTACCAGCTGAACAGCAGTAGTGACTCTGAAACCGAAGCAATTTAGGAGTAAAGTGCGGTCCCCCCTGGGAAAAGGGATCTGGAGTCAGTATAATGTCCTCGCTTGTATTTAGGAAAAGGGGCGCAGAAGCTGATTCCTAGTCAGCTCTCAAGGGCAGGTTCACACCAATCGAATTGCTGAAAAGATAGTAGTGAATCCAGAGGTGGCTATATGTAGGGTTTATTAACAAGTTGAAGGACAGCGTTGTAGCCAGTGCAGAACTTAACACTTGGCTTTGCTGCTATCACACTGTTGCTCCACGCTTAATTCCTGAAAATGTCCATAGTTCTGTAGTTTGTCGGGTATTGATTTTTCCTGGTGTTGCATTCAGGCATGAGAACCTGCTGAAGACAAGACAGATGAAGTTTGTTGGCTCTCTTCCCAAATCTGTAGTATCCCCATGTCGTGCTTGTGACAGGATAGTCAGGTGTAGTTATAGATCCCTGGAAAGTCTACAACTGCTCAGACTGGGATTGCCAGATTGGGGATTATCCCCCTTTTTTCACATTTCTTGATTCCCAGTTTAGATGTTTGCTTGTGAAATAAGGGCCCTTGGTTGTTGTGTTAGTTTAGATTCTATGGAGGTAGGCTACGAGTACTACGAACCTGTTGAAATCCAAATGTATTCATATGCAGTTAATTGTCACCTGACACCAACCTAGTCAAAAGGTCTAGCAGGAATCCAACGTAGAAATCCTTAAAGAAAAGCAGAATTACGGGTTTAAGAACAGGATTGTTAGCATCATAGATCTGACAGGATCTTTTGAGTCCTATACATTTTAAATTGAAGTCCAATTTGATTCCTTTGCATTAAGAATGCACAAGGGATGTTATTATTATTATGCATTAGCCAGCCTAGCTAACAAAGCTAGCCAACAAACCAATGAGGAGCTGCTAGCAGCACAATAGCTATGTAAAGTAACAGTTACACCCTAATGCTAATCAAATAGACAACTGAGCCAGTCTCATTCATTCTCAAGAAATGTGCCGAAAAAAAATATTTCTCCTGTTTGCATCGAGGTGACTTAACCCAAATCAAGACGATTCAGAATATGCACCAGAGCAACTCCTTTTATTTTTGTATGCTGCCAAGCAATGATTATATATAACCTAATGTAACTATGTCAATAGAATTGCCAACTGAAGATGTTATGGAGTGTTTTGTACCCCTGTTAGGTATGTTGCTCTCAACATAGCCACCTCGGTAGTTACAACTAACTGTACACCTTCATTCATTTCTTCAATCAATCATTCACTCAACATAGATTCATAGTTCTCATCATATGTTATTCAGATGTAATAAGTGTGTGAGAAAGAGTGCCGTGTGTGAGTGTGTGTGTGGGTGCATGCGCACGTGTGTGTGTCCGTGTGTGTTTGTGTGTGCAGGAATGAGTCGTTTGAGAGAAATTAATTATTTACCTATGGGCTATTGTTATTGGACGATGTCACCGCAACCTGCCCGGTGACGGGCCTCGTCCGTTTTGCAGGAGCTTTTCTGATTGGATAAAGGCAACTCAAGCGTATCTGGGTCTCTTTCCGCTGGCTGGTATTACAGTTCCAGGTGTTATTGTGCATTTGTTGTGTATAAGTGTAATTTTGCCAAGCTGTGACAACAGATACATATTCTATAAAGACATTCATATCTGTATGTGAGTTACTGTGAGCATGCTGACTTCCCATGTGTTGTTGTGTGAACACCCTTAGTTTACAGTGTATCAAGTATCACAGACAGTGATGCTTGGGCGACTTTTTGAGGCAGTGGAAACAGAAAATATTGGTTTTACAGTGGGATTCTGTATTGTGTATTAAATAATTGTGTGATCATAAGGAGGGAGATAGTCGGCAGTTGGAATATTTTTCTCCTTCATTCCCTTCTCAAATCGCTCCCGGTCCTAACTGCTGGCAGAACTGTCTATCTACCTTGCCTCAAAATATCGCCTGCGTATCGTGGCCCCAACTCTGTTAATTAAACATGTTGAAATGGAGACAGGACAGAGAGATAGATTTCAAACCACCAGACTTGGGCAGACTTATTTTCAAATGGTTTCCGATGTTTGAACTCGAGGTGTGCATGATTGGATGCATTGCATTCACCACGTTAGTTGAAACGTGGTAAGGGACTATTTTTACCTGAGTCTGGTTCTCTTGTCTGTCTTTATGGAAAAGTCTCCTACAATCAACTATGGGATAAGACGAAAAAGTTTTTTTTCCTGTACCTAACTGATAATAATAATAAAGAGGATTTAGAATCTCTTTTGTGTTTTTGCCCTTTTTTCGCTCCCGCTTTTAGTCAGGTGTGATTTTAGTGGGATAAGTGGGATGACATTCACCTTGTTAACAATAGATTGAGGGAAAACAGTTTTCTTTTTTGTCATCATCCTTGTTAGATTTGGCAAAAATAACTATTTCTCTTAAAAATTGTTGTCCACAGACATTTTATTCTGGCTGGTGATGTTAATGTTCATATTGATAATTCCAATGGCGCAAAAAAATGGATCATCCTGGACACTTTTGGACTGTCTCAGCATGTGAAAGAGCCCACCCATAGTCGGGGGCTTGATCATCACTAAGGGACTCAATATTTCAAAGGTTGTTGTGATGGACTTTGCTTTCTCTGATCACTCCTGTATTTTTCTTTGATATGTCTACTAGTCCTGACATTCATATGTGATCATATCCTGTTAAAAAGCAGGTATATCAATCTATTTATGTCACCAACCCTCACTTCTACCTGCGTTAATGATCTTCTAGGTCATTTCAATTCTAAAATTGTGAATTTCTATCAATGCCAATATAATATCATACTTACAATTCAGAATTGAGAAACACTAGACAATCATTTTTCTCTAACGTCATTAAGAAAAACATTAATAACGTGCACACTCTATTAGCTACTGTTGATAGGCTGACACCTCCAGCACCTATAGCCCCTGAACCCCTTTCCACACACAAATGCAATGAGTTTGCTTCCTTTTTTAGGAATAAAATTCAAAACATTAGACAAGCTATCGATATTTGCAGCAAACAAAACAGTTAAGTCCCCACTGCTTTCCTATAAAAGCACTTCGGTAAACATGACATAATGCTATTGACTACAAAACTCTTGAAGAAACTGTGCGACACCTAAAGCCATCCACCTGCTGCCTTGATGCTCTCCCTACCAGTTTCTTTAAAAATGTTTCTTAACTGTTTGGCTACAGACCTACTGCAAATAGCTGACAGCTCTCTCTTATCAGGCAATTTTCCCGAAGGCTTTGAAAACTGCAGTTATTAAACCTCTAATGAAAAAGTGCAGCCTTGACATGAAAAAGAGCGTATCCTACTCTATCCTCCTCATTGGATTTTCCCCTGATGATATCGTCTTTGCAAATACCGAAGCCCCCAACAGGGTGTGCTGTCTTCAATGGGTAGCTGTCCCGTCCTGGGGAAAAGAAAAAAAAAGGAAAAGCTGACTGACATCAAGAGGAAAGAGGAGGAAAGTGTTGCTGTGTACTGCTGTCCATGGTGCTGAAACCGAACAGCCGACCACCCTCTAACCACGGCTATTCATAGTTCATTCACAATGCTGCTTGCAGCTCCTACCAACATGATGCATTACCGTAAACGGCGGTCACTGGCTATGGCTGTCATATTAGTTATGACCACATGACCATTTGATTACCGACACTTTGTCTGCATAGTGTATATATTGAAAGTAGTGTACCAAAAGCACTTCTGAATTAGAAGAGGAATAGTATTTCTATCAGAACAACCAATGAGAAAAACTGTCTTTAACTCTATTACATACAGTAAGCAGTATTTATTAGTGATAAGTCATATATGACTCATGATCTTTAAGTCCTATAGTATCCAAAAGGCACAGAGTAGGTTTGGTTTACAAAGAACAACTTTATGTTTCAAATACAAATTGTATGCACAGAGAGTTGCCAAAAATAATAATACATTTACATCCTTTTTAAAAAATAGATCTTTAAATAGTTTCTCCGACAATGTAGCTTAATATACATATTTGACATACTTATATATAATATAACACATGTATAATAATGCCTTGGATTCCCGAGATCACAATGTATGAGCACCTACACAAAGCATACTCAACAATCATCTCCTGGAAGGATGTATTGGCTGCACAGGAACTTGCGATTTTTTTTTTTAGCCCTATGTGATCTAGATCTGTCATTTGTTCCACATTTAGCCATGTATCGCAAGATCAGATCTGCTTCCCGTAGCGTTAGAAATCACACCTTCTGTATCTCTGCCAATCTAGCTCTTTCCTCTTGGGTGATAGATGGTATACATAAAAGACCATGCAAAGGTTGAGAGCTACCAAATAAACTCATACTATTCAAGATTAAAGATAATTGCTTACTGTAATTCAATATGACGCGTAGCGGTTGCCTAATACAGTAGTTGGATATAGCCTGAGTGTTGTGTATGCCTTATCTAGATACTACTGACCTGAAAATTGAGCCATCAAAAAAAACATTTGGCAAAACGTGAACGACTTCTAAACAAAATACCTGATAAAAACATGAGGATGTACAAACCATATGAACAGATTGAGAAGCAATCAGACTGAAAACAGACGAGAGGCTTGGAAAAAACACATCGACGATACAGCAGTGGCCATCACAGAAGCCCCACCCCTACCCCACCAGCCATCTAACCAATTTTCCAAACCAATCCTCTAAGGGGTGGAGCAACAGTAGCGCATTGTCAAAAGTAGGACTTCTGGAATGAGCTTTGTCGTGGTCCAAGCTAAATGCCTGCTAATATATAGATAACCCTGAAGAGTCCTTTGTAATCTTTTGGCATACAAAGGTATAACTTGAGATACCTGCAGTCTGACTTTCTTTCCTTCTTCCTTTCTTTCTTTCTCTACTCTATAAATGCCATGTACGTTTCATGAAGCCGTCATTGCTTTCCTTCATGCTGCTCCCTGTATTGCTTATCTACACTTATCCTTCATATGCCCAGAGCTCCCCTTCAGCCCAATGAGGTGTCGCTATAACTTCATACGTTTCTTGCCACGGTACGAGTAGTATGTTACATTAAATACAGTACAACATGAGTGATGAAAACTGATTATTTTGCTCCAGTATTTTATCCCAGCTCTTTTTTTATGAAAAGCTCTTACATTTAGGAACTCGATCCTTTGTCACAGTCCTTGGTTTTGCTCTCTGAGGTGCTCCGACAACACCTATGTAGAAAATAAATCTCAGTCGTGTCCAGTTCCACCTATGGCTTAAATCCTCTAATGAGTAAGGGTAGCGATACTTATGTCAGTATTTCTGCTTGCGGAAAGTCAATCTAAGTTTGAAATTTTACCAAGCATTTTGTTACTTTTCAAAACAACTGAAGATTCACACCTCAGCCTCTCAACAAATGCATCTCTTTCTCAGTTGAAGTCTCTCTGTACGGTATCGCATGTGCGGCAGAAAAACGGAGTCTGTAAGCCGCAGTGAAATACAGCAAACACAGGCAAGTAGAGTTAGGAAAAACACATTTACACTATAAAAAAAAGTCTTTAATGGTCCCTCAGTCACCCTCCTTTGCAGAGATGTGCTCTGTGCTTCAGTGCTCCTGAAGAGAGGCAAGAGAACTAAGTCATCAGTGTGAAACATCATGCCTCTGTCCCTCCTATCGGTGTCCTTCCTCAAAGCCCCATGGGTGGAAATGTCCAGGGTCCAGCAGCATTCTCCCCAGCCTCTGTAGGAGCTCAGGGTACCAGTGCAGCCCGTCAGTCTGTGGTTCTGAAGGTCCCATCAGGCTGTAGAAGAATCGCAGCGGGGCGAGGACCCAGTGGGCCAGGTGGTGCTGGTCTATAGCAGCGTAGCAGGACGACAGAACCCCGTCCACCATTATAGAACCGTGCTGGGTTAACGGGGCGTACAACCCCGTGCTCCTCCGCACCTCTACGTGGGTCACGGCGGACAGCGTCGCTTCTGACCCCGCTGTCCCTAGCGACGTCAGTAGGCATTGTCCCGGCCGAACCTCGCTGGCAAAAACCGTCCTCAAACCTGCTACGCTTCCCCACCCGGGCCCTCGCTCCCCTCTGGACGCCAAAGACGACCCTTCACTTGTCTCTTCCCCGTCGTCCCGCTTGCTCAACCCCCCAGTGCAGTTCCCGTCCGTGACAAAGATCAGGTGCGCGGCCGTGAGCGTGACGCTACGTCCCGCGGCGGTGCCGATGACGTGGAAGATCTTTGTGGCATCGAGCTGGCGATCCAGGAAGGATAAGACCGGGCTGTAGAGAAGCGGGCCGCGGCCGTCCATCGTCGAGGAAGCCAAGACGCGGTCGCCGGGGCGAAGGTCGCGCATCTCTTTGGTAGCCCCGCCCTCTAGGAACACCTGAGCGTCGCCAGGGAAGCAGCCGCCAGTTTTCGCCGCCACGGAATGTTCTGGAGAGGTGGAGGGAGAAGGGGAGGATTAATTTATTCGATTTCATTTTACGTTATTTCATTTTTATTAACATTATTTTTAGCATGATTATTCCTTAACTTGGAGGAAGAAGTCTGAAAGAATGATTGACAGGTAGGTTGAGGAGATAAAACAGGAAGAGAGAGGAAGCCAAACAAATTTACAACAACAGTGCACTGCACAGGTTATTCTAGGTCACTGAGGGATCTATAAAGCGGATGAGACTTTGACACTGACTGAAGGACAAGTTTATCTCAGTGGATCAGTGGCAGATTGTTAACACATATAATGGGACTCACACGTACCACAAACTCTAGCTACTAACCCTAACCACACACACACACACACACACACACACATGCACACACACACACTTCTTCAGAAAGAATCCTCCTCATCAGCAGGTTAGCATTTCTAAGCCCGTCTATGATACTCATCAGCTGATTTTCTTTGACTTTCTCAACACCCATTACAATTTCTAAGCTGTGGTCTTACAGCTACCCAGAATCATTTCATTAGAGTTGCTTGAAAAAAATACCTACCTCCAATTTCTGTGTTCTATAAGCTTCATAAGACAAGGGCCCATGAAACCCATTTAACTCATGAACTAATGCTTTTCTTGTGAAGCTTGGTGAGGTCACTGGAATGTGTTTTAAGGACCCTAACAATGGGCGAATTGAGAAGAAGCCCTCCCCCTGCCATTTCTCAGATAATGCTGTCAAATGGAAACGTTTGCTCCTCCACTCGGCTAATTTGCCAAAACCACTTGGGCATGGTGACATCAGTATCCCATGAATAATACCAAATATTACAATATGGCCGATTTTATAAAAAAAAACGCATGTATGTTTATGTACTTTTAGACTGTGGTCATTTATTTCGAGCGCCCAAAGACATCACAGGACATGCAGTTGGTCTTTTTTGGAGTGTTTTTGACTAAGGTGGCCCTTTAAGAAGCAGCGAGACAAGGTAGTAGGAAGAAGTAGTCAGCAAGGGCTAATGGATAACCAGCTGATTGTATCACCACAGTCAGAACACCAGCCTGGGGTCAGAGAGACAGGAAAGTACACAGACTTAGGGAATGGGCTATAGCAGCGTCTGTCTATGGGTCAGGACTCAAAGTGGGTCACTTGCCAATTGCTGGTGGGTCCACATGTAAAAAGTGCATTTAACATGTTCCAATGAGCTTGAATCCCAACTTTGAACCTAGCAAATTTGTAAAAAGAATAGAATACAATACAATAGAATAGAATAGAAAACCTTGGCAAGACTACAGAAGAAAATTTCACCTTGAAATAAGAACTTTGCCTATGTGTGTGCACGTCTGTACAAAAGATGTGTGTGTGTGTGTGTGTGTGTGTGTGTGTGTGTGTGTGTGTGTGTGTTGGGGGGGGGGGGGGGGGGGGGTTTGCGTGTCAAGTCTTTGCAGCCAAATATTTGTCCAAGGTGTGTGTGTCTGCAAGCCTAAGGGTTACAGAAAAGGAGGGCCGTGACTGGGATGCGATAAGGCCCAGATAAGAGATCTGACAGAAACCCGCTGAAGGAAATGCAACAGCGAAGAGAGCGAGAGGGTTAATCATCTCACAGCCCGGCAACCCGGACGGATTACTAGCGTGTAATTTGGCTTCATAAAAACTTGGTGGTATCAGACGTGGGTAAATGTTTTTGTTTCAATGCCTCAAAATGTTGGAAAAGTTTGAGGTGAAACTACTGTTTGGCCAAGTGGCTGCTGATTTGACAGAAACGACATGTGAGAGATGGTGTGTTGGGAAATAAGTGTGAAAGGTATTATTAGAAGTAGCAAGTATCGTGCAAAAGTTCAAATTGAGACACAAAATACCAAATACTGCATCATGCAAGTGGAAAAAAAAGGAGAGTAGGACGTGATGTTCACTGGTTTAGGGCACAAATGTGCAGCAGCAATATAAGTATTACTGCATGCCAAAAATACTACTTCTATAATGGCTCCATCTTTACTCATATACTATATTATCCTCTAGGATCACTAGGATTAATCGTTTTTTTAAGGAAGTGAGACTATAGAAAAGAGAACAGGTGCACACCCTGCTTTGATTGGATCCCAACAGACCACACACACACACACATTCTCACACTGATAGAGACACACATACACCTTGTTAACCTGAACCATTAATGAAGTCGCTAACAAAGGGTCTGGCACCTACCTCACCAGTGTTAATGACAGCTGCCCCCCCCCCGCCCCCCCCGCCCCCCGACACACACACACACACACTAGCCCCTATTCATGTCTTACCTGACTTGACGCTACAGTGAATGTGGGCTTTGGACTCGTAGTAGACCCAGTCAAATCCGGCCTCCACCGCCAGCCGGGCCAACATGGCATACTTGTTTCTGTCCCTATCAGGGGTGTGAAGATATGCTTAGCTCAGAGTGTGATTTGAATAGAACTGGATAAATGTGCAATACTCCTGCAAACATTTCCAAAGCTTGCAAGAAACTTGATGATATGGGGGTTTTTTTGGAAATCTTTTTTTTTTTAAATTAGTTTCTTGGATGCTAGGATGATAAAATGTGCTCCATTCAGAAAGAATAAGGTAGAACATCAAATGATGCAAAAAAAACAGAAAAAAATACTCAAATTTGGATGTACAATGTTTGATTTGGTCATCAGCATTTTTAATAAAGTTATCAGAGAGATCAATGGCTGTAACAGGCTGTAGCGGGTTAAACGTTCAAATATAACCTTCCCATCCTGTGTATTCTGTGCCTATGATTCATTTCTTGCATCATGATGTTGTGTATGATGATCCTTCGCTCCGAGCCTACCGGTCTGAGGTGGTGATGTCAACGGCGCGGCCCTCATAGTGCAGCGAGTCCTCCGAGTGGTGGCCATCCTCGTCCCAGCCCTCTGTCACTCTCAGCTTCACCCCCGGCCACATGTTCATGACAGAGATAGCCAGAGAGTTCAGCTTGTCCTTACAACGCTGAGGAGGGGAAGGAAGAATGAAAAAAGGGAGGGGGGTGGTGGTTAGAGACACATGCTCATCACAGAGACGACCACAGAGTTCACTTTGCCTTTACATCTTTCCAGTGCCAGAGGGGTGGAGGAAGACATGAAGGGAGGAGACAACTGGAGTGAGAGGGAGAGAGAGAGAGAGACAGAGACAGAGAGACAGAGAGGAAAAGAGATGGTCAGAAACAGAGATATTGGGGAAAGGGAGGGTGGAGGAAAGAGGAGGAGGGAAAGAGAGAAACCAGAGCACAGAGATGGACAGAAAGAGAGAGAAAGTGAGAGAGAGTGGGATAGAGGCGGTGAATGGTGAGTGAAAAGCAAGAGAGAGATTGAGAGACACATGCGGTGCTGTAGCATGTTGCATGGAATTGCATCAGGTGCACAGTCAAAGTACACATACCTACACATTATCCGTCAATGTGTTTCACTTGTGACGATTTTGCAGTTTAAAGGATATGTGATAGAGATGTGATCTGATCTGTATCTGATCAGAAGTGTACTTGGAATGAGTGTAACCTCAATGTCCAACAGAATGTCCAACAGTTGTCCAGATGCTGCAAAATCACTTCTGTCCAGGAATATAAGAAAACGTGAACCCACTGCAATGAAGCACTATCTATGCCTTAGATATAATGTCATTTAAAACGGTGAGTTTGGGACACCAGTGTGAAAAAATAAGATTTGTAATGAATGGAACATTGTCTAATAGATAGACTGAATGGGTAAATGAATGAATGAATGAATGAATGAATGAATCCAATGCAGCTCACGCACTAAAACTGCTCTAGAGACGTCAGATAACCAAATGTTGACAACTGCATTTGGGTGAAAAGTGCAGTCTGAGAATAAGATTACATTATTGGCCACGATGGAGTATGAATTTTCATACATTTCCCCCCTCTAGAGACACACAGCACGCTAGGGCCGCACAAAAGCGCTATTAAAGGAGAGGGTCAGTTAAGTGTCCTGCGTAGATTGTGGTTAATTGTTAACAGTCTAAATCAATAAACCATTCCTATAATCTGATTTGACTCTATCTGACTTTTACGCACCTCCTAGACTCGTAATAGTTTTCTATTGAATAGGGCAAAATGTTATGCGGCAAAACGGAAGTAGCTTTTTTTTTTTTTTAAATAGCACAAAAGCAAGGTGTGTCAGGTAGCAAGACCCGTAGATGAAACCAATCAACGAAATCAGTCAATCAGTTCTGGTTTAAACATTTAGCTGACAGCAAACATTCAGCAGACAAACTGATGCAACATCAGTGCAGTTTAGTCTGAAGTGATTCAGGTCCGTTCACCTGCGTAGTTCAGGTTATTAGAAAATAGGGCCATTTTTATTACCAATGGGCGTCCATTGGGTATGGCAAAGGTAGGCTATTTGATCGCGTTAATCTCGTAGTCGGTTACATTTTAATTGACATTTATTTTGAAAAATTAAAAAAATCCCACCAGGGGAGCATCCAGGACCAGTGAACTACGCACGGCGGGACTGGAAGTCAGACGCCCCTGAACGCACTCATCTCACCTGGGTCATGAGTCTGTCGGCGGCCGTGTTCTCCTCATCTTTGAACATAATGTCTATGTTGTAATTCGGCGTCAGCTCCTTGAAGCGATCGGAGTTGCGCGTTATTTTGCCCTCGTATCGCCCGCTGGCTCCCAGGGTCTTCTCGGCCACGTTGGGGCTGAACTGCTTGTAAGCCAGCGGGATGAGCCTCTTCGGAGGGCGCCTCTTGCCGTACCCCCTCCCCGGCCCGCAGCCCTCCGAGGCAGGTGGGAGGAGGAGGAGGACCAAGGCGCACAGAGAGGCGGTGAGCGGGAGGAAGGAGATCCGCATCGCCCCGAGCTGGGGCGGGGGGGAGGGAGGACTCTCCCGATGGGGGAGAGAGTGAGAGAGAGAGAGGGAGACAGAGATGTCTTCAGTACCTCACCGGCTCGATTCCCGGCGCCATCGTCCGCGACAGTCCCAACATCTCGTCCGAAAACCTCGGATAGGGGACGGTCATTGAGGCTGCCCCGGGGGGGGCTATTAGAGCAAAAAAAAGTTTGTATCTACTCCAAAACAAAAATGTCCAAAAAAATGTGAGAAATGTCAACTTCGGTCCCTCCGCCCTACAGGATCAACTATGAGCGGGCAGGCTGTAAAGTCCGTGTATTTAAACAAACAGGTTCAAAGTCGATTTGGTGGGTGAGAGAGTTAAAGAGAGAGAGAGCGGTTTGCTGATATCCGAGTTGCAGTGTTGTGGTTTCTCTCTCTCCCCCCCTCTCTCTCTCTCTCTCTCTCTTTCTCTCTGTCTCTGGGAAACCGTCTCAACGGCCAGCCGCTTCTTTCTTTCCGCCCGCTGCTCGGTGGGTGCCCTCTCCGGATTGAAAGCGTTCCTTCCCATATGCGACCAGCGCGCAACCAGCTGCAGCTTTCCAGTTGAATTGAAGGGGGTTTGAATGATCCAAAACGATCTGTTGCCACTTCAGACCGCACCCTGCCAGTCCTGCCCTCCTCTCTCTCTCTTTCTCTCTCTCTCTCTCTCTCTCTCTCTCTCTCTTCTCTCTCTCTCTCTCTCTCTCTCTCTCTCTCTCTCTCTCTCTCTCTCTCTCTCTCCCTCTGCCACCCACCCCGCCCCTCCTGGGCACAGGGCGCCTTGGAGAGTCTTGTCCACACTGTACTGGCAGGCAGGCAAGCAGCAAACATAAGCTCTACCCTTTATTGCTGCCACTTGAGATCTCCAGCTCTCTCTCTCTCTCTTTGCCCTTGACAACTACCCATCCCCCCCCCCCCCCCCTTAGACTGTAAACAACAGCCAACCAACAATCAGTCAAACCACTCCGTTTACTGGAGTATGCGGTCCGCTCCCCTGCCTTCCAAAAGAGAGAGTAAGATCAAGGGTCGTTGGCTCAGGTGGACAGTTGGTTGACTAACTGGGTGACGGGGTGATTTACTAGCCGCCGGGCCGCCCGACTGACTGATGGCCTCGATGACTGGCTGACAGGTCAAGTAGATGAAGGATTGCCTGACCGACTGACAGGCTAAATAAATGAATGAATGAATGATTCGCAGGAGGAAGACCAGCTAACAGACTAAGTGACTTTGGCTGGAGTAGATAAATGATTGATTGGCTGACTGACCGCTGGCTTACAACATGGACGATTAGTGTAGACAATTGTCCCGGTACATAGACAGTGGGACGACATTAATTACGGCGTTGCCAAATCCCTAAAATAGAGCAATTACAATTCCAATGTAATAACCTTTGGTTGCCTGGCTCCTTGGCTCCTGACTGCGGGTGGCTGACACACACACACACTGTTTAACCCCAGTAAACCAAGCCCCTCCAAATTAGCTCTTCAAATATTTGCCAGCAAAAAAAAAAAAAAAATCAGTGGTCTCACCCCCTGTTCCTCGGGGGCAGGCGCTTTTTGAATGAGCTGATCTGTACAAGGCTGAGGTTTCCACAATTTATGTTTTATTATTTGCGAGCGTAAACAACCATAAAGTATTTTTTGCCGCGGTAACACTTTTCATGTTTCTCAAACGGGGGGAAACAGAGAGGAGCAAAGAGAGAGAGATTCACACACACACACACGGGTAAACAGCCGCTCCCCGTAAGCTCTGTTTACCTTCCGGCTAAAATAGAACATCAACTGACACTTTGGTAGATTCATTACAACTTTCCTAGTTAGGGAGCGTGCAGGCCGGTTAAAAGAGACGTGGTCCAAATTGTCATGTTTCATACGTGTCCCTATGTCAGTGTTTCATGTGTTTTTGTATATTATAGAACTATAGAAGGGCATGGAGGTCATCCATCACTTCTATAAAACTCAAATTCCCAAGGTTTTAAAGTAGACCAATCATAAATGAGGTCTGTACAAGTGTGTGTGTGTGACTCTTTGATGTACATGTGTGTAAAAGTGTGTGAGCATGAACATTTATCTGTGCGTGTGTGTGTATGACCAGAAATGTATATGTAAATGTGTATGTTCCCACAAAGTGTTTTCCTCTAAGTATCAACATTGTGTGTGTGTGTGTGTGTGTGTGTGTGTGCGTGTGTGTGTGTGTGTGTCATCCTTCCTTTGAAGGCCATAAATACGGGCGTGGTTCCCTGCAGGCCTGCTGCCTATTCAGCCTGGCTGTCGACAATGCTTCAGAAGTGGTCACATTCTCCCATCCATCCATCCCTCCCTTCATCCGTCCTCCTTTCGGTCCCTCTTGGCCTCAAGAAAAGACACCACGGCCTTTTCAAGCAGGCAACAGGCAGGCAAGGCTGATCAGACCAAACCAATCTCTCTCTCTCTCTCTCTTCTCTCTCTCTCTCTCTCTCTCTCTCTCTCTCTCTCTTACTCTTTCCTGTCCTGTCTGTTAAAATAGTTCACACACTGGCAGGTACAAGCACACACACACACACACACACACACACACATATACATATATATATACAGTCCCACAAACACATATACACGCATGCACACATGCACACAGACACACATATCCAGGCATGCACACTACACACACACACACACACCAGGCCAGCCAACAAGCCAACCAAGCATCAGGCCCTGGTTCATTGATGTTTGTTAAAGTTATTAATTTTCTCAGTGAAATAAGAGGCCACGGTGGCAGGACAGAGGGAGATGGGTGCCAGCCCCAGAATCTCCCTCCCGCTTTCATCTACTGACACTGGGGCTCACTCAGTCCACAGCACAGGGCCTTCACATGGGCACCGGGGTTACCCACGCATACCCGGGGCCCTAACCAACAAAGGCTCTCGGTGGGGGGAAAAAGGCAGGGAGAAGGAGGGATGGAAGGAGGAACAGAGAGATGAAAGGGATACAGAGAGACGGAGAGAGAGAGAGAGAGAGAGGGGGATGAGAGATGACGGAGAAAGGAGGAGAGAGAATGAGAGAGGTTGACAGAGGATGGAGGGAAATGTGGAGAGAGAGAGAGAGGAAGATATGGATAATTGATGGGAAAGAGGAATGAGAAAGAACTGGGCAGTGGATAAAGGGAAAAGACGGTGATAAAGGGAAAGAGAGGTTGAATGAGAGAGAAGGAGGAGAAAGAGAGAGAGAGAGAGAGAGAGAGAGAACACACGGCACATTAGCTGGTAAACAAGTCAGTTTGGGGTTGTTTTCCTGTCGGTGGTAGCTAGCGTGTTTGTGGCTTGTGGTGGCTCGCTGTAATGGGGGTTAAAGGACATTATGCTCAAGGTAACAACAGCTGGTGGCTAAAAACCACCATCCCTCTTCCTCCTCCTCCTTCTCCTCCTCCTCCTCTTCTCCCTCCACACACACTCCAGCCTCCAACCCCAGACCACAATAAACACCTAACACTGGGTCTCTATGCACCCCAGGCTTCTAAGTAGCACAGTGGTTCTGCCTAAGACCTTGTAAGCCTTAATCTTCCAAGACAAGGCGCAATGTTTTCCTGCATCCACTGCAGCCTTCACACATTTTGCCGTGCGCTTTTTTTTGGCCGTCGGCGTCGGTTGGCCGGTGCGAGCAAACAGTTTAGGGGCTAAGCTGGAGCTAAGATGGCAGCCAGCGAAAACCACAATGACCATAACTCCGTCTATCAATGGTATACGGAGTGGCAACCAATACCAGCCAGTGCTAGAGGGCCGGCCCGGCACAGTCCAGCTGGTCATGGGGGAAGCAGACGGAAGGAAAATAAAAGCAGGACGATATAAAAGTGGAGCGCAGGCTAAATGTGTCTTGGAGTTAGCGGGCTAGGCTAGCCACCGCACGGCTAAAGCAAACAAAGAGCTGCCCAGGGGACTGGAGTTCGCAGGCGCGCTGACACTAAAGACACACACACACAGAAACAGACACGAGGCACGCACGCACACACACACACACACACACACACGTGCACGCAGGTATGTACACACACACACAAAATTGCATTCATGCAGGCAAATACATAGACACACGTGCATACGCATGTGCATACACACTGTTTCTCTTCAGTAGAATCTCTGTTTTTCACATAGAATAGAATAGAATAGAACTTTATATTACCAATCAGGACTGACTGCACTTTAAAATGTAGTCATGGGGACTCGAGGCATTGGATCGCTTGAGTTGCAAATGTATTGATAGTTTATTGATAGTTCAAAACTTCAGCTCCAGTCTTAAAATAAGGGACTTGAGGGTTGACTTCGACTCATAAGATTGGAGACTTGCCTCAACGCTTGTGGCCAAAGACTTGTATGAAGTGACCTAATAACAAGTCCGGTAGCTCGGTAATGCCAACAATAATGTAGTCAGTAACTCGGTGCTCTTGCTGTGCTCGCTCTCTCTCTCTCTCTCTCTCCGTCAAATGAGGGATTTTTTTTCTCTCTCTCTCTCTCTCTCTCTCTCTCTCTCTCTCTCCCGAGCGTGTGCCACATCTGTGGGCTCTGTGGTGATGTTTCTCCGCTCAGAATGGATTCACCAGCTCAAAAACGTCCTTATTATATTTATATTTTACTACACCACTGGAAAACCTTGCCAGCTGGGCTGCAGAACGCTGCGCAGAAAGGAGGGATTGAGAGGGAGAAAGAGAGAGGGGGGGGGGGGGGCGAGAGAGGGAGAGAGAGAGGGGGGGGGGGAGAGAGAGACAAAGAGAGTGACAAACAAGGAGTTCAAGTGGGAAACAGAGGAAAAGAGATAGGGGAGATGGGGAGGGGTGAGGAAGGAAGGAGAGTAAAAGGTTGTGGGTAAAAGAGAGAGGTGGAAGTGGAAGAGAGAGAGAGAGTGCGGCTAGAGAGAGAGGTTGAGCGGGCACCCTGAAATAGGCCGTGACAATATGATTACCCAGGGTGCTCAAAGGTAAACACAGAAATGGACTAACGGATGGATGGAGGGATAGGAGGACAGCGTTGAGTGAAGTCACACACACGCACACACACACACACATACACACACACACACGCTAAACCAGAATCAGAGAAAAACAACACTGACCTCCGATGAGTGGGGCTGGAGGAAGGACAGAGGGACGTGGCTTCAGGAAAAAAGCAAGAGGAGAGAGAGAGAGGAGGGAGGCGGAAAGGGCGGGTGGATAGAGGTGAGAGAAAAGGAAAGGGAGGAAGTCCATAAAGAGAGGGGGCAGGGTGGGGGATGAGAGGGTGAAGGTGGCATAGAGAAACATATCTTAGAGACAAAAGGCATTAGAGGGAAGGAAAGAGGCATGAGTGAATTGAAGAAAGAGGGGAAGGTGGAGAGGAAGATGAGGAGACAGGAGGATTCGGGTGAGAGGAAGGGATGGGAGGGGTGTGTGGAACGTATAGAGAGAAGGGAGGAACTATATTCCACAATTTAGTAAATGTACAGTATGTTATTCCTATGATTAAATGCAGCCCAATCAGTATCTCTGAACGTGGAAAACTCGCTGCCAAAGTCTTATGAATCAGAGAAGCTCTGAATCTGTGATACCTTCAATATGTGAAATGTGGAAATGGGTTGTTTCTCATTCTTGCAGCAGTCATAGTTTAGCGAATTCGCTTAGGAAGTGGGAAATGCTGCACAAAACATTTGAAATCAATGAGATTGCAAAAGCGAAACAACAAAAACATTTACACAGCATTGTTACTGTAACTGACTTTATTCTGCAGAGCAATGCATTCGTGCATACACACATCAAATATTTCCATTTACACAACCATGCATGTACTTTAACATGAGTTATACCCTCAACAAGTAGCTGTAGTGCATCAGCTGAGCACGAAACATTTTTGTTTTTCTGAAAGTCATGAGAGTTAAGCAGCTTTAACTTTATGTATCACAACTGGCAATATGCTTTGATTGAGTATTAAAACATAAATATAGGATCGCAGTAACACTACATCATAGGGCAAATTTAATCATTGACGTTCCCTCATCTTGTTATTGCCCACATTTCTCGGCTTTCCTATTTCACCAGTATTGATGAGGTCAATACAATCAAACAGAATCTGAAATAAGAAATGAAATGTTCTGTAATGATGAGCCACTTTCCTTGATCACTTTTACCTAGCCAGGCTACTCAGACTGGACCCTCCCCCCTGTCTGTCAGTCCACTGGACAAAGCCACACCTCCAGGCATGTGCATTTCAAAATGATAAACCTCAACATGTTACACATGGGGGTATTTGTATGGTGCTAACATTTTGGCAACATTGATGGCACATAACTAACCTCTACTAACATTAGATTTGGGGTTTTTCCTATTTAGACAGCCAAATCTAGCACAGATCTGGGAAACTGGGAAATCAGATCTATTGTGCCTCTGTTAATCCTAACAGAAATGAAAACTATAATTTAAAAAGAAAATCATCCCACCCTACTTGTTGCACAGCAATGTGTGTATTCTAGAAATTCAAAGTTTCGGTCCACATCAGATTCATTTTCCCACGAGGCTACCAAAGTGGAACAGCTACAGAGGAAGGAAATCGGAGCATTGGAACAGTTTTATTGCACAAACATCACGGTTAATGGAGATTGCAATCAAAAGGAAGCGATACTGGCCACTCCCAATAAAACTAAGACAACAATAGCCACAGTGTCCATACTGAGGGGTGTAGTTTCGATTTTCTTTTACTTTTTTTTTTACCTTGCTGTCCAGTACAAACAAAGTCTTCTATTTTTGGTTACTGAGCAACTCTGCCAGAGCACTTAGGGGTTAATGGCTTTGCTCAAGGGTTCATTAGGGGTATTTATTATGGGGAGAGTAATGTTAGCAACTCTGCAGTTTCAATTTCACATCAGCACACCTTCTTTCGGGATTCAAACCAGCAACCTTTCAATCATAACGCCCTTTTCTTCTGGTTGATGAGTTCACATGCATCGAACGCGTCGGCTGAGATCTCATGTGAGAGAGAAAAATGAAGCGACAGAGATAGAAACACACAAGAGAGAGAGGAAGGAAGGGCGAGATACCGTGTGTGTGCGCCAGAGTGAAAGGAGTCAAATGAAAGAGAAAGGTTAGAGAAAAGATAGAGAGGTAGACAGAAACAGCAAGATATAGAAAAACTGGAAAGGAGAGAAAACAGAGGGCAGAAAGAACGAAGAATACAGATAAAGAAAACCAGAATGTGATAGTGTGCGTGTGTGTGTGTGTGTGTGTGTGTGTGTGTGAGAGAGAGAGAGAGAGAGATGGATGGATGGATGGAAGACTGGTACTGATCAGTAGCTCCCTCTGTGATGCGGCTTCCAGCTTCCAGCCCACCGATTGGTCAGCTGCCTAACTCGGAACATGCCTTCCCACAATCCCTCAGCACCACTTCAATCCCACCACGCTGGTTCACCACTCCGCGGCCCAAAAACAGTGCCTGCTGGCATGGGCAACATATCAATAAATTCATTACACATTTATACTTAAATATTTATACTGCAATAACGTGTTTTAGCACAGGGAGGGTATTTATAGTGCGCGTGTGTATGTGTGTGTGTGTGTGTGTGTGTATGTGTGTGTGTGTGCGTGTGTGTGTGCGTATGTGTGTGTGTGTGTGTATGTATACTCATATTTATAGCACAGTGTCACATCATAGCTCTCTCCGTGCTGTGGTGAGACAGCTGTCTGAGGGGTGGGGTGTGTGTGTGTGTGTGTGTGTGTGTGTGTGAGGGTGGGGGGGGGGGGGGGGTGTATGGAGAGTAATATGGAACAAGTGGAAAGATTGAGAAGCAGGCAGTTAAGAGACATAGATGAAGAGAGAGAGAAACAGTGGGAGAGAGAGAAAGAGAGATGAGGGGAGGGGGATTAGAAATAGCTGATATCAGACCAGCTTACAGCAAAGAAGAAGAAGAAGAAATGTGAATGGGGAAAATGGACAAACAAGAAAATGAAAGATGCTGTTATTGGCACCACCGGTCCAGCCCGGGGTCTGATTTTGGGTCTAGCAAAGGGCACAGAGACAGAGAGAGAAATATTTACTCTATGGGAAATAGAAACGAGGGAAATTACATGGTGTTTGATTGTTCTGCTGTTTATTGAATGAAGACATTCCCATTCGGGAATACTTTGGCTATTGTTCTCGCGATTACAATAGTTTTTGTAAAATCCATTCAGTGACTACGTGCCATCTAGAATGTTGCAAGGAGGGTTAAAAGGCCACAGAGATAGTAGATAAGAGTTTGACTGGTGGTATCTTTATATGTTTTGTTGACTCACAATGTACTCCAAATTGATTTTGTCCCGTTTCTATTTCCATTATCTTGCCTGAAAGTCATATACCTTTGGCACTGGAGCTAGGTTATCTCTTGTTCACAGTCAATTTACACTCATTTTCAACACATCTTTGTGTCTCCTTAGCTTTTAATGTTTCTCTACCAACATGCTTTGCTTTTAACATATCTTTAACATGTTGCTTTGAAAGTAACAGAATATATGTTTTCCCTGTAAGAGTATGATGGAAACAAATGTCTACCAGGGCATGCCCATTTATAAAGACATTTGTTTCCATCATACTCTTACAGGGGGCCCATTAAGCCTATTTCTCTATCTTTTTTAAAGGAGACTGTTAGTCACATGTTACTCTACCTGTTGCCTAGATGCTGTCCCCACTAGGGGTGGGCGATCTTCCCAAAAAATCATATCGCAATCTTTTTAACACACATTCACGATCCACGATCTGAAATTGCGATCTTTCCTCCCAATTTTGAAATGTACTGTCGAGAATGTCCAGACTCGAACAAGCCTATGGACTTATCTATTTGCACCATTTAAAACACAATATTGCATTAAAGACACTGTTTTCAGAATGGTCATTAAAACCTGGGTTAAACTTTATTTAAAATATTAAACAAAGTTGTAATCAGCAGTCAATAGATAACACAACCATTAAATAACACAGATTGACAAGTACTCAGAAAAAAAAATTGTAGTAGAAAAATGTAAACTAAAAAGGGCGTAGTAAAATGTAGATAGAACGTGACCGCCTCAGTCACCTCTTTCCATCGTTTGCTGCTTTCCTCGTATTTTTTCGACTGCTCTAATGCGTCGGTCAATGATAACTGTTTATGTTTCGGGACCTTGTGAGATACAGATGAGTGGGGTTGTACCGACATGAGTGAAACACTCACAGCATGTTCCTTCGGATGCTTCCTTTTAAGGTGGTTGAATGGATTTGTCGTATTACCTCCTGAAGTGCCGCCCGTTGCCCCGACAAAGTTTACAGATAACTTTGCTTTGATAAATATCTGACTGCATAGCCAAACCACTGCCACACTACTGACGTCGAGTCCTTTTTTGGCACCAGCTCCTCATCCACCATGCTGCTAGCTCACGTTGAATTGTTTTTCAAATACGTCACGCATGAAAGACTATGATAGAGACACATCATATAATTTGGTCAATCAGCACAGCCATCTAGTAGGCAATCATTCTGTTGGTTTGTGAACGTAGCGTGGAGTGACAATTATTACTGGCCATCGAAGTTTTATGTGAAGTTTGGAAACATTAGTAGGAGGACGGTCACAATCTCTACGATTCGCTTGAAAAGTAGATTGTGGACGTCTTCAAGATCGATCACGATATAAAATCGTCAGATCGCCCACCCCTAGTCCCCACCAAGTTCCCCAAAGAGAACAGGCTGCATGGATCCATTAATTCTCAATAACTGTAGGCGATTTCTAAACTCAACTTTCTAAAGTCATTTTTATCAAATGTTCTCGAGAAAGTCGAGCCAAGACAGACAGACAGACCTTCTTAAGGTAGCTAACAACTTTCTTTGAACAGCGGATGCAGGAGATTGTTCAATTTTAATCTTAGTTGCAGACTTTGACTTCATTGTCTATAGAATTTTAATTGAAAGCCTTAAGCACTGAGTGTGTTTTTCTGGCCGTGTTCTAGACTGGTTCATTTCCTTCCTTACCCACAGAACCTTCTCCATCACAACTGACGACTCATCCTCCTCTCCAGCAAACATCAAATGTGGGGTGCCACAGGGCTCAATTCTTGGTCCATTCCTTTTCTCATGCTCCCCCATGGCCATATGACCCAATGTTTCATCTCACTGCTACGCTGATGATACCCAACTACGTCTCTGTTTAAATGCTCTAAGCAAGTGCCTCGTAATATCAAATACTGGAAGTCTCAGAACTATTTACAACTCTGATAGCAAATTTAATCATTTTATTTGGTCCGCCCAGCTCCAGAACGCCTGGATCGATAAAAAGTCCGCTTTTCGTCTTCAGATTGTGCAGAATGTAGCAGCTAGGATTTTAACTGGCGGACTTGAATTCAGCTTGTTCAGTAGATCTACCTAAGTAACATTTTCAAATGATTGTTTGACACACCATTCTTTCTTTCATATGGCAGATGAAAAGAGTTTAACTCCTTCAGCTGTGTTACAGAGACAGCCGTAGCGAGAGTGTGTCTGAATGCTGTATTTTTACTCAGTAAGCCAGCAGTGAAGGAGAGGAACATACATGTGTGTCTGTGCGTGAGTGTGTGTGAAGAGTGGGCGAGAGGTGTTGAAAACATCTGATTGATTGCTCTCTCACATGCACGTCGACGTGCGCGCGTTTTGTGCGCATGTACGCACACATGTGGCGAGTGGGTAGCACACACCCAGGTCACTTGTCCCCTTCTATCTCAGTGTGTGTGTGTGAGTTGTCCATGTAGCGCCCGCCCCCCCCCCCTTTTACGTCTGCTCAAAAACATGTCTGTATCGCACATACAGAGGCCTCACTGAAAATAACACCCCAGTCAACAACGTCTTCATTTGACTTAATTTACCATCAACAGCCTCGTTTTACCTTACCCATAATTACACCCCAAACAGCCTCCATTCCCCTGCAACAACATCTGCACTCCGTTTCCCAAAAGCATCTTAGTGTTAGGATCATATTGTCAATGCACAAATATTGGTTTAAGGGAGTATTTGATTTTTAACCCCATGTCACCCAGATATGATGGCTTTTCCCATGTCTAAATGTGAAAAGATCAGATGCGAGTCATATACAGCTAAGATTTTATGCCCCTGTGTAAATACAGCGTAGTGCTAAGATGCTTTGGGAACCCCAGCCCTGACCCAGTACTGCCTAATAAGACTCAGTATGGTCACAGCATTATAATGTGTACAGCCGTCACGGTCAATTGCAAAAGTGGTTCCTGGTCCATAGTCCTGGTTAGGCATGTTAGCACCAAAATAGTGACAGGCATTCCAACTTTATTACAATTTAACTTTATTCCAGTTCGGATTATGTCATTTATTCAAAGGGAAAAGTGCTCCCGATTGAGACAAGACACGTGAGATCTTTTTTTCACTGCAAAAAAATTGATAAGCTTAGTGAGATTCCTTTTGTTGTCTAAGAGATTTGATATTCTTATTTCTTGTGGATGAGATTGACAAGCCTCTACAAATATCACAATCACTTGCTAAGCTTGTCACTTGCTGCTATGTTCTCGTTTGATGCTCTGCACCCCGTGATCTCCCAACCTCTGATTCGTCATAGCTGTATGGATTACAGTACGTTAAATATGATGATTTTAAATTATTTTCAAAAGAAAAGCACACATTAATGATGAAGCTTTGACGCAACCTGAGTGAAAAAGAGATATGTTCGCGCTTGAACAGACGTTTCAAACAGGTCTACCATGCGTGACACTCTCTCCGCTTAAAATTGTATTTTTGAAGTTCATTTTCAAACTCATTTAAAGAAGTGTGGAGATGGTGTTGGAGAGAGCTGGAAAGAGAGACAAAGAGAAAGATCGAGAAAGAGATGGAGCGGTTGTTGCTCCTAGATGGACCGTGTAGTGTACATATACCATGACAATGATAATATATATGTTATCTGGCAGACATTTTCCTCTAATGCATCATTACATCTTAGGCCCAGGTTGCCCTATGAGACTGGCTGACCCACACTGACCTGGATAAGAGATGAGGGACAGAAAAGAAAGAAACAGACAGAAAGACAGACAGAGAGAGGGACAGACAGACAGACACAGATGATGTGAGAGTAAGTGAGAGGTTAAAGAGAGACAGAGACAGACAGACAGACAGACAGACAGAAAAATTAGGGCCTCTGCTGACCAGAAACTGCTCTGACTCAGACAAAGTCAACATCTTTGCTGACATCACTGACCATCAGCTCCATCATTTCAACTTTAAATGCTTTGATGCTCCAAACAACCTTCACTTGTCTAAACCCACAAGGGTTTTACTACTGCCAGTGAGAGACAGGGGTAGCACTGTGACACTGTAAAAAATGTTATGTTCACTAAAGTACTTTATGGTATATTCAGACGTATTAAGGTCATGCCAAGACGGTATAAGTCAAATTATCTCATTGCACTGGCAGGAAATTCTAGTGTCAGGGCGTAAACATAGTTTGTCCTAAACATCTCAGGATATCTTGAAATAGAAGATCAAATCATTTGCTAAGCTTGTCATTTTTTGCAGCGCTGTGCCTACATGGCGAGTGGTGTCCTGAATGAGAGGACTGTAGTGTGAGATGAGAGAGGTAGAAAGCTGACCACAGGCGTCTGAGCCTGCACGGCACCAGTCAAATATACACCGGCTTAATTAACGCTTGTAAAACCCCTTAACGAGGCAAACAATGTTATCCATGATGAGATTACATAGATGATGTAACACTGAATGGGGAGGAGGAGGATGGATGGATGGATGGATGGATGCATGGATGGATGGATGGATGGATAGATGGATGGATGGATGGATGGATGGATGGAGATGGAGGGAGATTACATAATCACAGAAGTCAGCAGGAGGGCAGGTATTTTACATGTGGGTTATCTTCATTAATAAGTGCTGTGAATGTGGCTATAGTGACAATGGTAACTATGGTAACAAAAACCTCTATCAGGCCTTAAATCCCATCAAGTAGACTGGCCATTTAGGCATCATCTGCGGAAGGGAAATAGTGCAATATGTAGCACTGGATGACGACTCAAAGATCACTTACTGTAAACCGACCTGACCCGCTGTATAGGAATAAGCACTTCACAGTCATAGGTTTAGCGGTATTCCCACACAAGTACGGGTGAGGGGGGGGGGTGGTGGGTTGTGGAACATTGTGGTTGTCTGCTGGGGGGAATAGGCAGGCGGGGGGTAGGGGGTGGTTGGGGGGGATGTCAGGGTTTCAAACCGGCAGCCTCTAATCCTGACACGCTGCCTCCGCCAATTATAAGGGCTTCAAACAAGGCTGGTGGGAGGAAAAAACATGACCAGGGAGACCAGACTAGCGCCGGGGCGTATTTAGCAACATACAGGCAGACTGTAATTACATATATGGTCAACAGAGAGATTTAATGACTTTTTCCTCCTCTACTGATTGACAAGGCAGAGGGGGGGACCGGGGCGGTGGATGGATGGATGGATGGATGGATGGAGGGTGAGAGAATGAGAGAGGAAGGGGGACAGAGTAAAAGAACAGGAGTGCAACTATCACAACTCTTTTAACAGTAAGAAATTCTTACTGATTTTCCCGAAATAGAGTATAACATCATCGATGAACGTAATAATTACTACATACTATACGTGCTGATGCCTCTTTTGAGCTGCTACCTGTAGGTGTGCATCATTATTTCCCCTCCCTGCTCTTTTGATGTGTAACATCTCAGTCTATTAGAAAGGATTTATATGATTTTCTGGTGAATCAATCCTGAGGTTTCCAAATTCGACAAAATAAAAGCGCAGAATTAGAGTACGTCATCAAAACTAATTTCACGGCCACATAATGATTAGAAATCCTACACATAATGTAATGTAAATAATAATTATTTATAAATAAACTCTAATACATGAACATGAAACATGAATGTCTAACCTGAATTTTCTCCCTGGGGTTACCAGAAAATTCCCAGATTCCTGAAATGAAATTATTTTTATCCACAGTTAAACTGAAATATTTGATCATGTTTTATCTGAAACTCTATCTGGATTCTATAATCATTTGAGGCAGACAAGAACAAGATGTTTTTGTTGTGGATGTTGTTTGTAGATAGCGTGCTGCTCTTGTTTACTCCCTTGCGAGCGTCTTACATCATTACAACCACAGCGGCATAATGACAGCGTGCGCTGCAGACACACACACACACACACATACACACACCTCATCCCATCCTCTCATCACACACCACATTCACACTTCCCGTAAAACCCTGGTTTCTTAAAAAGTATGGGTCGGGACCCAAAATGGGTCACGGTCAAGTTTAAGAGGTCCCCCCCTCACCCTTCCCATCTTTGCTTCATCCATCTGACCTCCTCTCTCTCTCTCTCCATCCATCCTTTCTTCAATCCCTCCCTCTATCCTACAGCTTTCATTTCCTCCTCGTCCACACCTCTGTAATCTTTCCCTCTCAAGATACGACCACAGCCCATTACCACGGAGATGACAGCACCGTCACCACCATAGCTCATTACAGAGGGTAGGCTATTACCGTGTGGCGTTATTACTGTACATGGCACTTCCCCGTGCTATTTTTTAGTTTCTCAAAACATATTTTACTACCCCAGTATTTTGCCTGTAGGTCTGGAAAGGGTGCTCTGCTTAAAAATAAGGCAACCTGGTTTCAACTTGTCAACTTGATTTTCCCCCCAAAAAACATTTCTGTCATTCTTTTATGTATCTTGTTTTTAAATGACTGCTAACCACTTGTTTATTTACACTCCTTGGCAGATTAAGGGGGTAACTGATAAATGATGGCGACAAAAACTCAACAACAGCCATGGCTGCAGTAAAAAAGCAGCCGAGGGAACATGAGGATCTAGAAACTGTATCAACGGTCATAAAGGTGCAGAATTCCTCTAACAAGCTCAGCAAGCCGAGCCTCCAAACGATTCATTCGAGTCGACCACGAGATTTTAGCATGGGGATCTAAACTAAGGCAATGAGCCAGAAAAGAAATGACGCTTTTCCATAAAGCAACACAACCAATCATGTGACATTTCTGTTGCATACTTGGGGGTGCTGGTGTGTGAAGAATTCAACCTGTCAAGTTAAGTAAAGTTTATTTCTATGGCCCTTAATCACATACTTTACAGAGGCTGAGCCTGCCTAGATCTAGCTGGTCAACGATAAAACACAAAACGAGAGAAACTCATTTAGAACACAAGGAAACAGAGGCAGAACATAACTGACACCACCAGTAGACCCTCAGTGAAAACCCCCAAAAAAAACCTTATTAGGAAAGAAAAAAATGGAAGAAACCTTGGGTGGGGCAATTCAGAGAGGGATCCCCAATAGGTACCGGAACAAATACTATAATGGGTAGTGAAGCCAGTGCAGCGCTACATTTTTACTGCCAATGTGCCCTTTTGTCTGTGCGAACCTGCCAAAATTCATTTCTGGCAAGTACACCACGGCCTTGAGGCACTTTAAGGCCAAATGGTTTTTGACTCTTTGACATTTTGGAGCAAGTCATCCACTAAATGCTATTGTTAAGGTCGAAGGTGACTTAAATGAGTCTCCTCAACAGGCTAAGTGATACACCTTGTTCTCTCCTGTCAATTTCCACCATGCAATATTTCATAAAGCAGCAAATCCATTAAAAAAAGATTTTTAAAAAGTGTGATTCTGAGGAGAATTATTTTTCTCACTATAGCTTACTATCTCTCTGTCTAGCAGATATGTAAACTTAAACAACATGCCAGGGCAGTGTCCCTACACATACAGACTCACAAACACACACACACACACACACACACACACACACACACACACACACACACGCACTTACATACATCTTGCTCCCAGCAGATGTTTCGTCCACCGCTGCCTTCCCAGAATCCCACAAGTGAGCGTATTTTCCCGCCGCAGGGTCGGGGAGCAAAACCACTGAAGAAGACCGCTGCACCCCGACATAAAACAAAACACCAGAGGGGGAAAAAATGCACAGAAAACCTTTCAAAAAGGAAAGGAAGGGAAAAAAGCAAAGGATTTTCTAATCCATCCTTTATTGAGGTGGCTGGTTTTCGGCAGCGCAACCTTTTTTATGTGTGAGAAGGCTGGCCTGTAATTTGGGTAGCCACGGCGACCAGAGGGACTTGTAATAAAACGAGGCTCTATTCTGGGATGCTCTGTAATAATGGACGCCACCATCATCTCCTCTTGTTAGAGATGGAAGGATGGATGGAGGGATAGAGAGAGATGGATGGATGGATGGATGGATGGATGAGTAGGTAGACAGATATGTAGACAGAGGGGAGGGACAGAGATAAAAACAAACTTCTATTCCGGGATTCGTTTTAATGACGGCCTCCCCTCATTACAGATAGAGAGATGGATAGAGGGATTGATGAATGGATATCACAGAGGGAGAGATTGAAGGGTAGATTGGCAGGGGATGGATGGGTGGATAAATGAAGGGAGGAATAGAGATTGACCAACACATATTGATTGATTGATAGACGGAGGCATGAACTGATCTAGAGAATTAGAAGGAATGAACGGATGGATTTATGAATGGGCAAACGCGCCATCTAACAACCTTGTTCACTCACTCGCAGACTTAATCCCGGTCTAAATCGAACTAACCGATCAATAGCTGGCAATACCGAATAGCCATTATGCCCTTCAACACCGTTACAAGTCCCTGTGGTTCAACTCCTGCATTCAGACACCTCTCTATAATCTCCGGGCCATGTTAACAGTCACCCATTATGCCCAAGCCATAATTAGGAAATCACATCGGCATAGACATCCTGTCATTAGACGTGTCTATTGCTATTGCATTGTAATTACATTTTAGTAGGTTGTTATTACGCCATTTAGAAGCTGTCCGTTTTACCTCAATCTCCTCCTTAATTGGTTATGTTGGTCTGCCCCGCCCCCCGCCGGCCCCGCCCACCTCTTTGACGGAACATTCCGGCGGTCTGAGCGTTTTAAGCTGGTACAGACTCTTAATACACCGCAGAATGAAAGAGATGAAGAAAGAGGAAAGGAAAAAAACACCGGGGGCAGAGATAGAGAGAGAGAGTGAGAGAGAGAATTTGGGGAAAGAGGGAAAGAGAAAAAATGAAAGAGGAAAAAAAAGGGTGAAAAACGCAGTGTTCTTGTTGCATGACAGAATCCCTCCCAGCCAACCAAGGCTTGTCCTTTAATACCCAGAAGCCTTCATGTGGCTTCTCCACGATTGCACATGGGGCACAGCTGACCACATGGCTGCCACGCTGCTTATTATACTGCATTGCTCACACTCGGTGTATGTGTGTGTGTGTGTGTGTGTGTGTGTGTGTGTGTGTGTGTGTGTGTGTGTGTGTGCGTGTGCGTGTGTGTGTGTGCAAGTGCGCACCCATGCATATATGTATACATGTAAGTGTGTGTGTGTGTGTGTGTGTGTGCATCAGTCATGCAGAAAAGCATTCAATGAGAATCACATCTTAATTTGTCAACAACCCGGTGATGGATGGGAGAGTGAAAGTGAGATGAAATCTGAAGAAAGGAGAGATACATAGTAAGAAAGGTGTGGTAGAAGGGAGGGAAGGAAAGTGACAAAAGAATGATCCAAAAGGGGGAGAAGAGTGGAAAAAAAAAATAGGTTATTGTTTAAGGAAAAAAGTTAAATATATGTTGAAATTATAGTATTTTATATCCTGTCTTCCTCCCTCTCCTCATCTATTCCCAGTTCAATACGGAGGGTCATTCATCAAATCCTGAACTGAAATGTAATTGGTTAACTTGGATGTGTTTGAATTTGGTTAGATGTTAGAAGAAGTTCAGTTTAATACAGATTTTTTTTACGGATATTTTTTTTTAAATTTAAGGGTCCACTTGATGCAGATTTTAAAAGGTCACTTACAAATACAATTTTAAAAAGTCAAATACATCGTCTGGGACATCTAGTAGTGGGTAATTGAACAAATCTGTTGTAAAAGTACATAAAATGTCAATTTCTGATGCAGTCACAGCCAAGTGGGCAGGATGTGGGTGGTTTCAGCAGACCGAGGATTGGGGTGTGAGATAATTGTTTTAATTTTAGCTACTTTAAACCCATTGTGAAAAAATTCTGTCTGTCATTTCCTGCTAAACCTAAACCGAGAGATAATCTTGGCATATCAAAGGTCAGAATTAGGTTATGTCTAGTGCAATAGGCCCAGGAGCAAGCTTACCCGCACAATATTCCACCGCCACATGACCCAAAATGGGATAGTGGGTGATGGACATTCCCATAACAAGGTAAAAATACACACCGAGCGTATACCAACCAAAGCAAACCTTGGGCTTCACTTCATTACAGCAGTTCATACCCATGGCACGTCCACGCGCTGCACTGCATGAGAGCTACAGTTTTGCGGCAAACACACAACAACGTGCACATGAGGTTATTGGGGGAAACACTTGGTCAAAGGAAAGGAAAGGAAAGGAAAGGAGACTATGACATGGAGCAAAACATGTGTTCTGCTGTCTGCTGTCCTGAGGATTTCCTCTTCATGGCCTCTGTGACCGGCCTGGTATACTGTAACACACCCACACACTGCAGCAGAGCCTTCCTTCAGTGTTTTTAATAAACAGATCTGTAATAATAATCAAATTTTGGAAATACATTCATAACTGGCAAATAGCATAAAAAATAGCTGGAAATAAAAAGATATACACCGAAGATAAATAACTAGTTACTATGGACAGATGATTGACTAGTAGAAGGAGGCGGTTAAATGGGTACAGTATTGATTACTGGCCGCTCAGAGGCGATGAGGAGAGAAAGGAGATGGAGATTTGGCTGACATTAGAGATGACAAAGATGAATGTGAAGTTTTTCTTCTTTATTTTTAAAGAATTTCAGAATAGGCATGATGCAAAAATACACAGAGTGTGTCTTAAACAGGACTGGGCAGACACGCCACAGGTCGTACATCAACATTGTTGGGTGTTGCTGCACTCTGCTGGTCAACATTCAAACAAGCACCTACTTCAAGCTCTATAATGACCTCAAAAAAAAAAACCATTTAATTTGAGCAGAAAAATAGTAACACCACATTCAACAAATATTTTAAAAAGTAATCCACTGATTTATACTATTGAGAACAATTATTATCCTTGTTTATCTTCAGACATTTTGGTATGCATATAGTGACTCATAATACACACATGCCCGTCTGAATTATAGTCATTCAACAGCCTTAGGTCAGAAAATCCAAATATAGACAAGACAGGAAGACACACACACACACACACACACACACACACACACACACACACCTCTAGCCCTGTTTGGCCGACTGTCATCTGCCATTTGACAACTTTTTAGAACCCTCTGACCAACTCTCTTGAACACTGAGCTAGAATAAGCTGTGTGTGTGTGTGTGTGTGTGTGTGTGTGTGTGTGTGTGTGCGCGTGTGCATGCGTGCATGCGTGCACACGCACAGGAAGTGGTGGTGGCTGGTTTGAGGTCAGTGGCAGGAAAGAATGGTAACTATGCTGTTGCTGTGACGACGGCTGGTCACAACGCAGGCCTCGGGTTTCCTGGCACACAGCGGCCCGCAACCGCATCCCACCACACATCCATCCATCCGTCCATCCCTCCATCCATCCATCCATCCATCCATCCATCAGTCCATCAGTCCATCCAACCACTACCTCTCTCCTGCTTCTTCTTTCATCCATCCATTCTTTCTCTCTTCTGCATCCATGATCATTCTACAACCAATCTTCATTCCATTCATTCATACAGTCTCTCTCTCATTCTAACACCCCCACTCCATGCCCAGTGGCATCTATATAAAATGCCTTCTTACTAAATGCTGCTCCACCCTTCTCTTTAAACATTAAACGCTGCACAGCCATGTGACCACAGGAACTAAAAGGCCGTGTTTCTGTGCTGTTTACTGGCCTGAGGTGTACCGCATCCCTCTTATTCACATCTGGGCCCACAACCAATCTACAACCAATGAGAGATGGACTGACCAATGATATCATCACACTGAGGAAATTAATCTTTGATGGGGCCATGTTTCAGAATCATTACAGAAATTGAACAGGAACAAGAACAGAGAAAAACGTGAGGTCATCGCTTTTTCCTGAAATAACGGTGTGATGTCAAACCCTTTGATTCATGACTGCCACGCTTGACTGGACGGTGCAATCCTCAGTTTAAAGCATCTGATAACAACATAACATAACAACACATAGGTTGTACAGACTGAATTGAATGGGAATTGATAGAACCGACAACTCCTCTTTGGTCTCTATTAATTGTGGTGTGAAAAAATGTGCCAGAGAAATATTCCCCTGGTAGAAAGATATGGTTAGGCTTGCCGGGTGACAGTCTCAGTTATACACACACACACACACACACACTGCAAGCACAATGACAAATATAGCCGCAAGCGGCAATTTGCGGGTTCATAACCTTTTGCGGTTTGACAAATCTGAAACTGTGTTTTAAAGAATCTTTAGCCTCTCTGGGATGATCTAGTCCAGATTTGACTAGTGTAAGTACAGTGGTTTTTGATCTGGACCTGGTCTAATGTGGTCTGGAAGGAGAAAAATCAGTGAAATCGCCCTTTTTAAGTTTTCACAAATAGAATAAACGTCACCCCCTATTGGTCAGTCAACAGCTTAATTAAAAATATCCACCAAGTTTGTTGATGTTTGGACAAACTGTCATTGATTTATGGCCAAATTTGCACCAGGCCCATGCACATGTTCAGAACTGGTGGCGACCCCTATTGAGCGATTTCAAAATAGTTTTACACACGTGGTTAAACATTGTTATGAAACATATCCTGCAAGTTTTTTAATGATTGGACAAACATTTTTTACATTTGTAGCGCCCCCTAGTGGTCGATTTGAATGAAACGTTCAGGGTGTGTTTCAGGTACTTATGTGGACATATCCTGCATCATACATATCCTTTGTGATGATTGGTCCAACGGTTGTTGACTTTGGTCTATTTATGTGCTGAGCCACGCCCTTTTGAAGTTAATTGGCCAATATCTTGAAAACTAAATAAGTTATCAACAAGCTTTATACAATTTTTGATAAGCTTGGTCCAATAATGATCCACAGAAAATCTGGTAGCAATCGGACCTACGGTTTAGGAAATGTCAAAAATGTGTTTTTCAAAATATTCAAAATGGCGAAAAAATTTGACACCTGCACTTGATGCACTTTGACACTTCTTGATGTTGTTTTGTAGAGCACATTGAGCTGGACTTGTGTGTCAAATTTCAAGTCAATCGGAGTCACTGGTGTGAGGGCCGTGGCCTTTTCCTTAATTACAGCGCCACCATCTGGCCGATTGGGCTCAGTGTTTCTTGGGAAACATTTGCTACATCATTTCCAGTTTCATGGTTTTACCTCATTCCAGCTCACGGCAATTTGAGATGCGGCATAAGACAACAAATAATCAACTAGAAGAGGTTACATTTTCTGAAGAAAATTTGTGTGCTTGCTTAAGTAAGCAGTAGTGTCAATTTAATCAGAAAGAAATGGTACAAGTATGGTAGAATGGTAGAAACAAATGGTAGAAGTAGTAAAAGCAGAAGTAACAGCAGCACCAGCAGTAGTAGTAGCAGAAGTATTAGCTGAAGTAGCAGAAGTAGTAATAGTAAACCACATTCATCCACAAATTATATGAAGTAAACCACAAACTGAGTTTCTGGTCAAATTATGATTTGATATTAACTTTTATTTTGATGAATTATGGATACATATAATGAAATATGGGGAGTGGAAATAGACTCATTATAAACTATTGGAGTTGTGTTAATGAATTGTTGTGGGAACGTGGAGTGTAGACACTCCCCTTTGACAATCAGCTGATTGAGGCAGTAATTGGAGTAATTGTATCAGCTGGTATATAAGAGCTGAGCTGTCATGAAGTGTTTTTTGGTTTGTAGTCACACGTTTTTTTGACTGCTGAGTGACAGTAAATTTAAGTTATTATTTTTCTACTTTAATATCAACACTTATGTACGTCATATGGTAAGAACAATTAATTTGTTTCTGGAAAAGAAGAAAACCATAGCACAACAGAGTTTGAATGAGAAAGGAAAATAAATATGCCAAAAGAAAGAAATCAGTGGACTCTGAGTGATGTTAATGGAGCGCATCGACCCAGGCACAAGGACAAGAAGGGAGCAAATACGTAGTTGGAAAGTTGCTCTTTTATTCGTCAAAAAACCTACTAGTTGTTGAGCGCAAGAGAGATTGCTAGTAGTAAAGTTGTAGTAATAGTATTGAAAAATGTAATAGAAATCATACTATTAAACATATTGAAAGTGTTAAAATTATAGTTGTAATAATTATTTGTATGGATACTTCCATCAAATCAAAATGTAGACATATTTCATGTCCAGCTTTGTATTTTCTATTCATTCATCCATCCATCTGTAAACCACAAACTGAGTCTCTTGTCTCTGGACATTGTGAAAGACAGCCAGGGTCACATTTGACAGTCTCTGACTCCATCTAGTGGCTTGTAGAGACAGAGTCATTGTCAAGAAGAGGCCCAGAGTTTCCACTAAGAGGAGCAGGGAGGAGGAGGAGGTGGAGGAAAATAGTGAGGAGGAGGAGGAAGAGATTGATTCAGCTGAGGTAACAGATGAAAATAGCAAGTCATGAAACTCCTCCTCAGAGTCAGCATCAACAGAGGAGCAGGAGAAGAATGGTGGGGATGAGGAGAATGATTCATCTGAAGTGACTGATGATGAGAGAAAATCATCAAACTCCTCTGCTGGACTCAGGCATCTGCTCTGAACTGGCCAGAGTCTGTGGAAAGAGGAGCAAGGAGGAGGAGGTGGAGGAGGAGGACGTGAGGCCCTCCTGTCCCAAGGCTGGAGCCAAGAAGAGGCCCGGAGTCTCCAGAAAGAGGACCAGAGAGGAGGAGGACAGGCCCTCCTGTCCCAAGGTGGAGCCAAGAAGAGGCCCAGAGTCTCCAGAAACACCATCATTAAGTTTGCGGATGACACAGTGGTGGTGGGCCTGATCTCCAACAACGACGAGAAGGCCTACCTGGAGGAAGTTGCTGATCTGTCACTCTGGTGCCAGGACAACAGCCTCCTCCTGAATGTCACCAAAACTAAGGAGCTGATTGTGGACTTTAGGAGGACACAACAACAGAGGACGTACTCACCACTGGGGATTAATGGGAATACTGTGGAGAGGGTGAGCAGGTATAAATACCTGGGAGTCAACATCACCGAAGATCTGACATGGTCCACACACACTGACACTCTGGTGAGAAAGGCGAGGCAGCGCCTTTACCACCTCAGGCAGCTGAGGAAATTCAAAGTCTCCCGGAGGATCCTTCAGTCCTTCTACTCTGGAGCTGTAGAGAGTATCCTGACAGGAAGCATCACTGCCTGGTTTGGCAACAGCTCCGCTCAGGACAGGAAGGCTCTGCAGAGAGTAGTGCGTTCGGCCGAGCGCACTATTGGAATTACACTCCCCACCCTGCAGGACTTGTACACCAGGAGGTGCAGAACCAGAGCCTGCAGGATCATGAAGGATCCTCACCACCCCAACAACGGACTGTTCCAGCTGCTGCGGTCAGGCAAGCGCCTCCGTAGTCACGCTGCAAAAACAGAGAGACTGAGACGGAGTTTCTTTCCTCAGGCCATCAGGACTGTGAACTCCGACCTCACCAGGGCCCCCACCAAGACACACACACTGCCCCTCTTATGGACACACACACACACACACACACACACACACACACACACACACACACACACACACTTAGGTAATGACTACACATAATTTATATACATATATACAATTTCTCATATTTCTCATATTACTATAATTTTGTAGTGCTCTTACTGTAAATATTGTGTTGTTGTTTTTTTTTTTTTTTTATATAAGAGCTCTTACTGTAATACTGTAAATATTGTGTTGTTTTTTTATTGTAAATACTGTGTACTGTTGCCCTTTGCACATTCCCGTTGAGCATTGCCACTTTTTCATTTCACTGCACACCCCGTGTGTGTATGTGACAAATAAAGTTCTTGAATCTTGAATCTTGAAAGAGGACCAGAGAGGAGGAGGAGGAGAAGGAGAGGCCCTCCTGTCCCAAGGCTGGGGCCTAAGAAGAGGCCCAGAGTCTCCAGTAAGAGGAGCAGGTCTGAGGTGACAGATGAAAAGAGCAAGTCATCAAACTCCTCTTCAGAGTCAGCATCAACAGAGGAGGAAGAGGAAAATAGTGAGGAGAAGGAGGAAGAGGAGTTGAAAGACTTCTTTTTGACTGGTGAAATGAGTCACAAACCTCCATTATCTCCATCACGTGAGTTTTCAACATTTCTATACATGTTTAGTAAACTAACAACAAAGAAACAAATCAGAATTCAACTGGGTGTCTGTGGCCCATCAACATTTATCTGAAAAATCCTTCTAGCCACGTTTTCACTGTTGAACTTACTTACTTTTAGGCTGGTACTCTGAACGTCCCTGGATGAACATCCAACTACCAATCACATTCTCTGATAGGGAGGAAGAAGATGATTCTCCTGAGGTGACCAATAAAGATAGCCAGCCAAATGCCTCCTTAAAGTCAAAATCAACAGGAGGAGAAGAAGAAGGTGGAGGAGAATAGTAAGGAGAAAAGTGAGGAGGAGGAGATGGTGGAGATAGTGCAGAGAGTGGAGAAACTTAACATCTCAACATCTGACAGTGAGGAGGAGGTGGAGGAGATAGCAGAGATAGTAGAGAGACTCAACATCTCAACATCTGACAGTGAGGAGGAGCAGGAGGAGGATGAAGAGGAGGAACAGTGAGGAGAAGGAGGAGGTGCAGGACGAGGTGGAAGAAAACTATGATGCTGATGATGAAGTGGAGAGTGTTGGACCCAGCAGAGGCATCTGCTCTGGACTGGCAAGAGTCTGTGGAAAGAGGAGCAGGGAGGAGGAGGAGGAGGAGGTGAGGTTCTCCTGTTCCAGGACTAGAGCCAGAGTCTCCATTAAGAGCAGCCAGGAGGAGGAGGAGGTGAGGCCCTCCTGGTCCAGACCCAACAAGAGGCCCAGAGTCTCCAATAAGAGGAGCAGGGAGGAGGAGGTGAGGCCCTCCTGGTCCAGACCCAACAAGAGGCCCAGAATCTCCAGTAAGAGCACTGCAACAAATATTAAGGCTGAAATAGTAGAAAATAGTTGGGTCAAAGTTGTAGTAGTAGTAGTTCTAATGTCACGGCTCCAGCCCCAACCCCAGGTTTTCCCTATGTTTTTACCTCCCTTGTGTCTCCACCTCCCCTGTCTGTCTCTCTGTCTGTGTGTGTGTGTGGCGTGGGTGTGGCTTCCTCTCCCGGCCCTGCCTCTCCTCCACACCTGCCGCCTATCAAGCCATCAGCCCAGCAGCATTTATACCCCGGCTCTCCAACCACTCGTTGCCAGATTGTTCCGCCAACTACCTGTGGTAGTCACTCTCTCGGACGCGCTAGACTTACAATTAGAGTATATTCCTTGTGTGCCTCCGGGCTGTCCTAACTGTCTGTTCTTGTCTCCCAAGATCCCCTGTACGTCTCGTTCCTCGTGTCTCCTCGCCGAAACCCACCAGCCTGCCTGTTTCCCTCGCTCCTGCCTCACCTGCTTGCCCCAGCTCCTGCCTGCTTCCCTCGCTCCTGCCTCACCTGCTTGCCCTTGCCCCAGCTCCTGCCTGCTTCCCTCGCTCCTGCCTCATCTGCTTGCCCCAGCTCCATCCAGCCCAGCCTCTGCACCCCCCACCTTCCCTTCATCAGCTTCATCATTAAAAAACGCTTATTTTCTACTCAGTCGTCCTGGTCTGCATTTCTGGGTCCTATACCAACTACTATCCCTGACATCTAAATGGTAAATGGACTGTACTTATATAGCGCTTTTCTAGTCTTTCACTCAAAGCGCTTTACACTACATTCACATTCACCCCATTCATACACTGATGGCAGGGCGCTACCATGTAAGGTGCCAACCTGTACATCAGGGGAATCTAACCATTTCATACACAGAAGGCGCAGCTTCGGGAGCAATTTGGGGTTCAGTGTCTTGCCCAAGGACATGCGGACTGGAGGAGCCTGGGATCGAACCGCCGATCTTCTGATTAGTGGACGACCCGCTCTACCCCTGAGCCACAGCCGCCCCCATCTAATGTAGTAAAACTCACTGAGTGAACTGAAGATAACAAGTTCAGTCAGTAAGTTTCTCCTCACGTTGACAAGCGTTAATTAGTTGAATTCACTGCATTCCAGTTATTTACTCCTTCACTAGAGAATCGATTTTTAGTGTCAGTCGTTCATGTGTGATTCATGTACAATTGTTACACTACATTGCAACAAGGACACTTTGCACTGATGCAAGTACAAGCAGTAGATACCACTCACTTTGTAATATTTATCAGGTGTAGTTATTGATCACAGTTAATCAGAAACTGATCTCCAACCTGTAACTTTATCCAAACAACAAGAAGTGAAGGGTTTCTGGCGAGTTAACTCAACTACAATGCATGCTGGGAAGTGTTTCTTAATAAACTTCATATGATCAGTTGAGTGAACGCTTGGTAAGATGTTCTTTCAACTGCTAAGACAGGAACTCACAATTATTCTGAAGTTCCGAAGATGATAACTAGCAACTGTAAGTAATGACATCTATATACATTGGTTAATGATTAAAGATTAGTTGGTTTTTACTAATTTGTACTGTTTTTACAGTGAGCAGCATGGAGGAGGAGGAGGATGAGTAGAAGGAGGTGAGGCCCTCTTGGTCCAGGCCTGGACCCAGGGTCTCCCTTAAGAGGGGCAGGGAGGAAGAGGATGGAGGTGCCTTCTTCTCTAAGCGATGCATCTGACTACATTTCTCAACTGAACTTTATTTTTGATTGTTCATGAATTGTAGTTTGAAAACTCATTTTTATAATCATTTAACATTGAGATGAGTGTGCTTGACAAATCTATTGATCACCAATATGCTGCTGGAAGAGGCGACACTTTATCCTCTGATAATGGAACAGTAGAAGAGTTCAAAGCCTCCAAAACCAAAACATTTTCAACATGACTAAAAAAATCCTCCCAAAACAGACAAGTATTAACACTCACAAATAAACAGATACATACAAACCCCTGCTCAAACACACACACACACACACAGACACACAGACAGACAGACAAGCACACACACCTAAGCATGCATGGATACATACACACTCTCATACAGGTATACATATCCACACTTCCTGTGGCTTTTAAAGGAAACCTCCACCCTCTGCTGCTGTTCCAGTGTTAAATGTCATCAATTTGTGGTGTTCAATCCCTCCAGGCCTTATCCACTTCTACTTCTGGAACCCCATTAAAACATCACAGACAAGTTTTCTGTATTTTTTGCCAATATTTTTCATTCACAAAGACGAAAATATGAATGATCCTATAAAGTCATTGGTGATGAAATCCAAGTAAATGTTTTCTTGTCTTTGCACTTTATCGTTTCCTTTCGACGGAGTACTTCTCTCCAGATATTCTTCTTCTTCTTCTTGTTGCTGAGCTCCTGAAAACAGATATTGAAATGTTATTTTCATTTTAATTCAAGAGGCTTAAAGGCCTGTTGTGCTCTACAAATCTGAATCAACTATCTGCTACAAATCAGTACAGTTTGTGCTTTTTTTAAGTCAAATCCACAGAATCCATTTAAAATCTACAAAGTTCTCTGAATCGCAACAACACGATCATTCGTTTCGCTCATCAAAACATCACTCACAACAATCACTCTTGAAGCTTAGGAACCATTATTCTAGACCAAAATGACCAGTTAGTTAGTGTACCAGAAGCTGTGCAATCTTGACGCCCTGGAGTTTCAACCTGCTTCGTCATCAGCGTATCTTCTTTTCCCACAAGTCTTCTTTCATCAGCCACATTTTCTCCAGTTTGTCCTTCATTTCTCTAGCAATATTGTCCCAGCTCTCCTCCTTTTCAGTCGGTTCTTTCCTGCAGCGCTCCATTTGGTTTTCCCGCTGCTTTTCTGTCTCTTCTCCTCTATGAGATCTTTCACTTTCTTTATGAAGACAGTTACCGAGAAATCTCTGACCTCCTTCTCCTCTGCCAACTTGCTTGCTTTTTCCTGACAGTTCTTTTCAGTTCTTAACTTGGCAAGCAAGCTGTCCTCTATGGCTTTCCATTGGATTTCCCACTAGTTCTGTACCTAGTAACACAGGTGCAGCTGAAAAGAGTTTAGATGTAGAGATTGAATTTTGCATTGAGTTATGGCTCGGAAGGCCAGTTAATTTCTTTGCCGCACAATAAAGCATTATATATATTCAGCTGGTACTTTGAAAGAAAATGTCTTCCATCTCCTTCCATTCAACTGTTAAATATACAACTTATATACAATATATAATAATATATATATATTCAGTGTCTGGATGATACATTTTAATTTGTTTTCTCACTGCAGAGACATCTTCAGTAGGAAATGCAAGGTGTGAAAGGGGATTTAAAAGGGAATTCTGGTCCTGTCTTGTTCAATAGAGATACTCAAACACGTCATATGACTGTTTAGTTGCCTGCTTACTAGAACCTACTTATTATAGGTCTACGTGACAAACTTTGTCAAAGGATAGTGTCAAAGAAAGATACAAAAGATGCCAAAGGAATGTGCAACTCTCACTCGCACTCACTAGTCATCCTCTATTAATTCCTGCAGATTCATTTCCCTGCTCTTTTCCCAGCTGTCCCGTATTAGAATTTTATTGATTTGCTGTTTCCAACACTTGTAATTTGAACGATTGAAAGGTGCTTATTTGAATGCATATTGTTGGTTTGAGGCTAGATGTACCCATCTTAGCGCAAAATGACTTAGATCAGTGTGGATGAAGTTATAAAACTGATGAAATCAAACCCGTTAGGCGGTGCTGGCTTCTGGCTGAACTGCGCATGCGTAGAAGTGCAGTTTGTGGTGCCAGCTGACAAGAGTACACCAGGATGATGGCAGACTCTGGAAGTACCGAAGAAGTAGCCGTGATCGGCAACACCGACATCACTTCAGCGGAATCGGAGAACAACATTAGAAACACGGTAGACTTTTGTTATTACTTACTTCCGCGACTTTGTTGGCCATTTTTAAAAACCCGTTATCGCGATTTAAAACTTCCCCGGCCAGGCCTAAAGTTGTTAGCTAGCTGGAGTTGAGTAACGTTAAGGAGTCCTGCTCTCATCTCTTCAAAAGCTGCTTCAAACTTCTCTGTGTAGCGTTGAAGCTTCATTTAGCTACTAGCTGTGACCGCTACTGTCAAACTTAGCTAACGTTGGTTATGCTAACTTGTTAACTATGGTGCTATGCTACTTTGTACTGTACAACTAACGTTAGCTCGCTAGCTAGCAAGCCCAACTTTACTCGCTTGTCAGCTGTATTTGGCATAGTTCCTATCTTCATGCGTTCTATTTGTCCGGTGTTATTTACCGTTGTTTCCTTCTGGGAGAAGACACATTTGATTACAGCGAAGAATCGCTTCTTCCGTAGTTCAACTAGGAAGACAGGCTTGTCTTGTGATCTACACACGCCTCTCCTCGCCCTTTGTACAGAAACACTGCATATTGCTAAACGTCTGTCTGTCCGTCCGCTTGTCTTTCATCACTTTGTCTGTCAACCCGCAAACATACTTCTCTTTCTCTTTTCCTCTTCCTTCGGCTGCTGTCTCTCCCCCCTTTACTTGTCTGTATCTGTCCACCTCTCTGTTGACCTTTTCATCTCTGTATACCTGATTGTCTTTCTGTCTCCGTCCCACACCTACCGTCCCCCTTTTCTTTTGTAGATGGTGGAGAGAGGGACGGCCCTGCTGAGAAAGATGGAGATAAACGTGGCCGAGGCGGAGAAGAGAACGGGCAAGAACACAGTTAACATGCAGGAAACCTACACCGTCTACCTCATAGAAACGAGGTAGGTCAAGAACCACCATGTCTGCTTGTGTTCTCTTCTTTTGTGGTGTATTTACTGTAGCCTGCCAACCACTTGAGTGGGCTCAAAAGTGCAAGGATCAGTCATGCAATAAGGTCGTTAAGGTCATCCTCATTGTTCTTTTTTTCAAAAACTTGAAAAAACATGAAAAAGGAGCAATCCGCTTTTGTTGTTCCACTGTAGAAGTCCCTTCACCGTGACTCCTTGCAGGACTTTGCAACCAATTACTTTTTGCAGTGTAGGAAAAGTGCAGCAGTATTGTGACAAGCACATGAAAAGTGTGACTACTGTTTTGATTTCTGCCTGTACTTGATTGATATTATATGTACATTGGATATGCTCTGCTTTCTCTTGCGCTATTTTGAATCCTCAACGTAATTAAGTCAAATGTTTACTAGAAGGGAGGCAAAGTAGCAGCCGGAGAAACCAGCAATTGCAAAGTAAAGTTTTAAGTGGGATATTTTTATTGTCATTGTTCTTATTGTTTCCTAGGTTGCTCTGGACAAGAAGCCTAAACGCCTTACCACTACTACTACTACTACTAATACTACTACCACTACTACTACTAATACTACTACGACTACAACCGTAAATGCTAACTATTTAATTGACCCTGTCTGCAGGCCAGCTGAAGTTGTCCCAGAAGGGGGTTCCCCTGCCACCCCCGACTCTCTATGGAGACGCTACAGTGAGTTTGAGCTCCTCAGAACGTACCTTCTAGTCACCTACCCCTACATCGTCGTCCCTCCGCTACCAGAGAAAAGGGTGAGTGATGCACAGAGGGAGGGAAGTGATGGGAAGCATGCCAAGAGGGGGAGGTGGGGAGGCCCGTGGGAAACGTACACGGATGGGTGAATGAAGTAATGAAAGAAAAATATTGAGGAGTCTTTGACACGGCCAGGTTTGCACTCAGTGACCTACTCCTGTGTAATTTGAGTAATGGTGATGACATTAAAAGAAAATGTAGGATTTTTGCAAAGGAAGGAAATTTAGTGAGATTCGGGCGAGACCGCGGTGTCATAATCCTTTTTCGTCACAGTTTAGATTCGGGTGCTGATGCTACCTGAGAGTGCGATTTCACTGGAAAGATGATTTATCACATACGCCCGCGGTAAAGATGGTTTTACCCGAGGCACTGTTGGTAGATTTGCATTGGCTACCTTTATGTTCTCCAACCCTGCTCTATTTGCATTTCTACAAAGGGCGTTTGAACATTTCCTCGCCGCCTCATCTTCCACAGAACTCTTGCAAAACGAGGATGGCGGTGCACCTAAACAAAACACTCCCTCTGGCCCGAGTCCAGTCTTCAGATGTGGTGAAATTCACTTCCTCTTTTCACTTCCTGGTTTGTGCCCTCTGGTTAGGCGGAGTTTGTGTGGCATAAGCTGTCGGCGGACAACCTGGACCCCGACTTTGTGGAGAGGCGGAGAGTCGGCCTCGAGAACTTCTTGCTGCGTGTCGCGTCGCATCCCGTCCTCTCCAACGATAAGATCTTCTTCCTCTTTCTCACAGAGGTCAGCACCTGAGCATGTAACACATCTCACTATCTCCCTGCAAACACACATGCAAAGTCCTCGTATGACTGGTCGTCCTGTCTGTCTGTAATCTCTCCTCAGGAGAAAGGATGGAGGGAGGCGGTTTTGGAGACAGGCTTCCAAGATAAGGTATTCAATCAGCAGCACTTCCCCTCTCTTCCTTTTTAGAAAGCTCTCGGTCGAAGATACAAACTTTAGTCAAGTTTTGTGGATGTTAAGATATCTGTGGCCTGACTGTCATGATGTGCTTTTTTTTTTTTTTTTCTGTTGCTTTGATGTTTAATGAAGGCAGTTTTGCCGATTCCAGCACTGGCTTATGGACGCCAAACGTTGGCGCTGCCGTCAAGGAAACCTGCTGTGATTGCTGCAATGGCTTAATTCGCTGGATTAACCTTAGTCCTAAAGTAAAATAATTTTATAGTTAACTTTTAACTTAGAAGACTCAATTTATGACTATGCAAACTATGCAGAAGAAAACCCTGTGTCGGTAATTATTGTCCGCTCTTAACGTGTTGCGTTGCATGTGTGTTCCCTACCAGGTCGACTCCAGATTAAAGTCTCTGAGTGCCATGTTCAGAGTCAAGAACCCAGACAAGTAGGTCTAAAACCGACTCTGTGTGGTTTTCCTAACATGCCTGGCCATGTCTGGTCATCGTGCACACAGCGCAGGGAATTGACCATGACAACTGAACAACTACATTGCCAGAATAGAGTTGCTGTACCTGCCCTACAGTCCCCCCCCCCCCCCCCCCCCCTATGCCTGTACCTCTCTATAACCTCAGTGCCTTAGTTCCTGCATCTGCTCCTTATCAGTTAATGACACATCATACTGCCTTTTTTCTGCAGGCTTCTCTGGTACTCTTGGAATTGCTTTCTTGTCTATAAAAAAATGTTTTGCTTAAAAACTGCTGCAAGCTATGGTGGTTAAAAAAAAAAAAAGATGCCAAGTTTATCATCCTCATGCTACGTTCTCGTTTCGCTTGTGAAAATTCTTTTGGCAACCGTTCGTCATTCGTTACATGTGCCGCAGGGCTGGAAGCAACAAGGGGAAATACAAGAAATGCCTTGGATTTGTTAACTACTGAGGTATTTTGACCATCTCATGTTCGTGAGATGGTGAAGACAAAAAAACATCTGTTGTTCTACAGTGAATCCCGATTGGTTGGATTGTTAAAGCAGAGGGACAGAATATCTAGATATATCTGATTCTGCATCGTCAAACTGATTTTTTTATTTTATTTTGAAGCAATTTAGATTTCTCCTAAAATGTCACACACTAATCTTTGTGAATGAATACAGACACCGATCTACTGATACCTGTCTAACGTTACGGGTGGATTTGCTTATATTTGAATCCAAAAGGAATCGTTTTCATCCCCTAGATTTCACAGGGGGGGACGGTTTATTCTGTTGCAACACACACAGAAACCGACAAACCGCTGATTTGAGTGCCTTTTGTTGTGCTCCCCAGGCGATTCACAGAGCTGAAGCACTACAGCGAAGAACTGAACGGCGTCGTCTCTCAGCTACTCCGGGTGCGAGCGGTGAGTGCGCACACGTATACTTCACGGCCAGACGTTGAGCAACGTTTTTTTTAGGTTTCTGAGGTCGCTGCCCCCGTCTTGTCTATTTGCCCCGTGCAAACATGCATCATGTAAACACACATTATTGAATAAACTCTTGTAGAAAGCCGTGTGTTAGTAATGATTTGACTTTCTTATCCTAGAGGGTAGCAGACAGGCTGTACGGGGTCTACAAGGTCCACGGCAACTACGGCAGAGTCTTCAGGTAGGAAACACATGGTCCAATCACCATTGCATTTATAGAACTATACTTTTTGGCCAAAGGGGGGCGCTGTAATTACAGGGGGGGAAAAAAGTCATACCTCTCACACCGTACGTTCAGATGAGAAAAAGCTCTGTTACATATATCCAGCTATCTTTGATCTGCAATTTTGCCCACGGGCGCATCGCTGTACACCATTTCGGATTTTCCACCATTTTGAATTTCCTGGAAAAACCCGTTTTCCCATGAGGCTTTTTTATTTGTTGACCTATCAACACCAAACTTTGGTGCATAGGGGGTTAACTGCTGTTACTGCTGCTTGCTTGCTTGACTAAAGGGTGATTTATTAGGGGTGACAGGTTTCATGTTTAGTGTGTGTGTGTGTGTGTGTGTGTGTGTGTGTGTGTGTGTGTGTGTGGCGGGCGGGCGGAGCAGGGTTGATTTCTTAAATATGGGAAGGTGTAAATAATGACAGTAAAAGTTAACGCCTCAAAGCCTCTACACCTCTCTGTTCTTAGTCTCTGTTTAATGGAGATCCAAGGAATTGTGAAAAGAAAAAGCAAATGGCAGGTCACAAGCTTTCTGGTTTTCTTTTCTTTTTTTTTCTCCCCCGAGAAGCACTTCTCTAGAGACGTGTTGTGTAAAGACAGTAAATGTTGTAAGTTGTAAGTATGTGTTGTTGTGTTGACCAGTGAGTGGAGTGCTATAGAGAAGGAGATGGGAGACGGACTGCAGAGCGCTGGCCACCACATGGACACGTAAGCACAAGACGCACATCCAATACACACACACTAGTTCTCACTTACACACAGTGCTTTTTTTTGGTCGTGGTTTACTAACGAGCGTCATTTTGTGTGCGTGTGTGCCCAGGTATGCTGCGTCAGTAGATGACATTCTGGAGGAGGAGGAACACTACGCAGACCAACTGAAAGAATACCTCTTCTATACTGATGCTCTCAGGTGTGTGTGTGTGTGTGAGTGTGAGTGTGTGACTGCAGATACTCCTACAACACGTCAATCTATCATATTTTTTTGGTGCACCCACTTTCCCTAAGTCTGCCTGATCTTTCCATGAAATGGGCTGACTAGTTGAATCAAGGTGAAAGCTGTGATTCCTGATTGATTTCACCTTTTAAATCCACTTCAGCCACGATGGGGAGATGGAGACGTTAAAGAGGCTTTTTAGTCCTCTTGGCAATCACGAACATGGATTGGGCACCGTGGGGTGCAGCTCAACAGTAGCAAAGTGGCTACAGTGTACTTCCACGTAATTCCCCATAATGCCTTTGGACAATAGCGATAGTAAGAGCAAGAGTCTAGAAAAATGAGAGTTGCGCCCCTTACTCAGAACCCAAGATGTCTTGTGGCTCATTGCTTTCTGGTCTATTGAGGCTACTGTCTATGGAGAAATTGGTATCTCTTCCTCTTCTTCTATGCATTTCTCCCTGTATGATTGTTGAACGTCGCTCTAGGAAGAAGACCTTGCTCTTTTGATTCTGAGGGGCCTACACCAAAACCTGAAGATTACCGTTTTAGATTGCTATTAAAGCTCCATTGTAGCTGCGCTGGAAATATCTCATGTGGCGTTACATTGTCTAGGTGGCCAATTATCCATCAACCATCAAAAACAAAATGGACCCAGATAGCTGATTTTTCCTTTACGTAGCTGTAACAGCTCATGTATATAAGTATCCATCCTGCTGAAATGTTCTTGATCAAGACATTGAATCCTTACCAGCTGGAGGGGGGTAGGTGAACAGAGAATTTCTGTATGTGGATCTAGCTACAAAGTATAGTCGTATATGATTTGATTCCATTTGCCTATGTAGTATAACATTGGACCCCAAAATATTGCATTGCTTTGGCCTTTAAAAAGTCAGAAAATCTTGTCAATGTGTAAATCGGTCCAAGACACTTCACTTAAGGTGTGTGTGTGTGTGTGTGTTTGTTAAGGTCAGTATGTCGGAAACATGAGTTGATCCAGTATGAGCTGGAGATGGCAGCTCAGGACCTGGTCAGTAAGAAACAACAGAAAGAAGAGCTGGCTACTGGGGTAAGAGTCCAACACACACTGGCTCAGACACAGGCACACACAGGTAAACGCATTCAAATTCACGTACTGTACACATAGAATCAGGACCATACACATACAGTTAGGAAAAGTTTGCAAACCCTTTTTGAATGACCTGAATTCCTGTATAAATGGCTCCTAAAATATGGTCCATCTCCATCTAAGTCATAAAAACAGACAATGTGATTTAGCAAATAACACACAAATTTGTACTTTTATGTGTCTTTATTGAACAACATAACAGCTTAGATTGGGGAAAAAATATGTCGGCATGAGATTTAGTACCTGGTGGAACCTCCTTCAGCAGCAGTAACCTCAACCAGACGTTTCCTGTAGTTGCTGATCAGACGGTTAGGAGGTATTTTGGACCGTTCCTCCTAAATGGACTGGTTGAGTTCATTGACATTTTTGGGATGTCTTGGATAAACGCCTTGCTTCAGGTCATGCCACAACATTTGACTAGGGTTAAGGTCAGGACTTTGTTTAAGCCATTCTGTTGTAGATTTGCTTTTGCGTTTGGGGTCATTGTCATGCTGCATGACCAGAGTTTCCTGATACAGTTTGTTCGCTCAATGATTGTTTGCTTGATTGCAACAGGCAGAAGTGAATTACTTTGTGTAGGATTTGAATGTGTGTGTGTGGGGTGTGTTTGTGTGTTTGTATGCAGACGGTGCGTGTGTTCTCTCTGAAGGGGATGACCAGCAAGCTGTTTGGCCAGGAGAGCCAGGAGCAGAGGGAGAGCAGGTTGGCAGCCCTGGAACAGAGCATCCAGGAAGGAGAGGAGGCGCTCAAAGACAAGAACACAGAGTGCCAGTAATTACATTTTTATTTCTCCCACTTTCTCTCTCATATTGTTCCCCACTCAGAGTAACGCTCCCTTCTAGGTCCGCGATGATACAGAACGTTCCACATGACAGTGCGGAAGTAGCATAATGATGTGGTTTTGTGGTCAAACGGTTCCAAAGCGGCACCGACAGCAAGTGTGTTTGTGTCCGCAGAGAGTTTGTGCAGACAGCCTGGGAGGACATAGAGCGCTTTAAGGAACAGAAGGACAGAGATTTGCAAGAGGCGCTAATCAGCTACGCCATCATGCAGATCAGTATGTGTAAGAAGGTATGCTGCTTGTGTGTGTGTGTGTGTGCTTTATGTGATCAGCACCTTTTGTATAAACTCTGAGCGTGCCAGCACCAATCGTCTTCTAGTCGCAACTCATATATTATTTGTTTGTTGTTGTACACTCGCGTGCCTTTCAGTACATTTCACAATTTCAAGATTCTCTGATAAAGAGGATTCTTCAGTCGCTGTGAAAAGGAACAAGTTGCATTAAGGTGTTCTGATCGGTTGTCGGTTGTCTTTCTCAGGGAATCCAGGTGTGGTCCAACGCCAAGGAGTGTTTCAACAAGATGTGAGACGCCCGCTCAGCCAGTCGCCCTCTCTGGCATTAGCCAATCAGATTGTTCAGACCAGACTGGGACTTTCAGCCAATCATCTTACTGCAAGCCTTTACAGAGGTGGATCACGGGAGCCCAGATACTGCTTTTCGATTAATTTGCTATGCTGACTGGAAAAAAAAAAAATCACACTCACACACAATTCATGTGCACACAGAACCATTTTGAACAGTGGATCAATGCCTTTGCGAAGCGTCTTTGCAGCGCCACCGTGCATTCTGCAGATACGTTACACCTTTTTTTTCCCGTACTTCCTTCTCCTTGGTCGCACAGTTGGCTTCGCAACCCGAGAGGAAAACCGCTTGGAAAATCCTACAATACTAATGCACGATAATAGTGGGGTTTGCGCCAGTTAGAGCCCTAATTTCTTAATGTTTAGTTGGTCATGAGACATTTCAGTCAGTTCAGTTATGTCTCTTTTCTTTTTTTTTTCTAGAGCTGGTTACCTTGGAGAAACTGAAACAAATTGTGGTCTGTGGGTTTTTTCCCCCCTTATTTTAAAGATTCTACAGTACATGTACAGTTTTCACACTAATAGCACTGTGAAAGTAGTAGTGTGATGCTAGCAAAAAAAAAAAGATAAATAGCAGCACCAGCCACCTTCTTTATGCTTTCATTTGGTCTAATTTGTCACTAAAGTTTCTCTCCAACTAAGCATGTCACTTTCACTTGGCAGCACCCTTTGCCAAAGTCTGCAAAGTTCCATCCTTACACACCGAAAGGGTTTGGAAAGTCTGCATATTTTGTAGCGGGAGATTCTTCCGGGCCTCCTAAATATAGCGCTCAGGGAAGCCCACATGTTTGGGATTCAGCCTCCTAAGGCTTTTAGCCAAAGATTAGCTAGAACAGAAGGGTTCCTAAACATTTTTCAGCCTAGGACTCAAACAAAAAAACCTAATCTCCTGAAAACCGAGTTGATAATATTATCAGGCGAAGACCAGAATTAAGCCTGCAACCCATTTTAGGTGCAGCAACTGTAGAAACCAGGTTGTAAGAAAAGGCGACATGGACCACAGTTGTTTCACGAAGCCTCCTATACTTTTCCTCTTTTTATATACATTTACTTAATGCTGAATCAATCTTTATGCTGTTGTTTTTAAGTTAAGGAAAGATGCCAAAGTGCTTATGACCAAGTACTTGTATAGTACAAACCATTGGGGAAGAAGGACAATGGGGGGGTGAGGGTCGGGGGGGGGGGCGGGTTGACAAGCATTTGGTAGTTTTGCTAGTTGATGTTGACTTTCATGCCAAACACACCATATGAGTAAGATTCACTCTGTATATTGCAGTCAATGAGACCTCACACCATTTTTAGTTACAGAAGAACCTCCTTCACACAAGCTGCCTGATCTGCTTTATGTTTGAGTCACCCAGATTAACTGTTTGCGACCCCTCTCTTTGCCATAACACTTAAATTGTTGGGTTTGTGAATGTTGTACGCCGGGGGAGGGACAAAACGGGGAGGTAGATTGGGGCCAGGGCGGTGTGCTGAGCGTCAAAGCGCCACACCTCCTTTGTATGGGGTGAAGACAATTTTTGTCACTGCGCAACATGGGAGGACCATAAGGGACAGTACAAGACATGCAGGCGCATGTGTTAACCACTTTTGTTGGAAGAAGATTGACCAGACGGAAAGGTGTCGGCGCAGATGTGTTGCATCACCAAAATCTGTCTCGACGTTGCTGTGTGCTACTCATTCTTCTTCAGTAATATTCTAGGAGGGAAAAGAGAGAAAATACTGGTCCAGAATAGGTCCTGTATTTTGAGTTACATCACATCAGACATCTGAAAGTTGTGCAGCAATTACTTTCCATCAAGTCCTACCCTTTTAGAATACATATGTATATAACCATAATCAATATACTCAAAAAGAAAATCACAGATTGGGGCTTTAATGTATGTTTTATAATGAACGTGAGGCAGCAGATTACTTGTTTTAATGTTTCTATAATCATTGTGCCAGAACACTAATAAACTTGTATTTCTTTTTTTAAGATTATTTCAGTGGCATATTATTTTTGAATAGCATACGTCAGATGGGACGGAAAGACCAGATGCTATGTGATATATTGTGAGCTGCATTCACACCACACTTACAGAATAGCCTGCTGAGCCAGGGCAACCCATTTCATCACTGTTCATCAAATGTGTAATCTTGAACTAGTCTTGGTTTTGCAAGTTATGTGGCATTTTGTCTCTGTGGTCCAAAAATAGGATTTTGTGTTGATAATTTTATGCTTAAAGGGTAGATTTTATGAAAGGTTTTTCAAGGTCAAATTGGAATTCAGCACTAGATGGGGTTCCAAATCACGTTAACACCCCTAGCAACACCTAACAACAAGTTAGTCTGTTTTTTTTTGGGGAAAGCCAGAATGCATTATTTTGTCTGTGACTGGATGGATATTATACATGGATGATGCCGCCTGCTGATATAAACCATTTCCGTGTCGTACAGGAGCGTGCAGAAGGACATCTGAGGGTTTTCTCAAATGCAAACAAAATCACTATAACAAAATGATTACATTGACATAAGTCAACTGTCATAAGCCTAAGATCCTACTCCCCAGTCAAAGCTAATGCACTTTACTCCTATTCCGCTACATCCATTATCAAAAAGAACTCTAGTAATCCTCTAAAAATAGAAGCATACCATACAGTTATCACAGCAAAAGTCCCCATGGGAATGTTGAAGCATTCATCAAACCACCGGATAAGACGTTACTATCCCTTGTGCCATACTCCACAGAAGCCCAACACCCATGTTTTAAGAATGATACAAAAGCCACCAAATAAGGTGGTCAGGTGGCACAATTAGTTACCTACTCTAGCTAATAGCACTACGTGGCATATCATTGAGGTTATCAAGTAGAGTTGGGCCCACGACGCCTCAAGAAGGCTCAACGGTGTATCCCAGGGTCCTGGAACCACCGACACCCCTCTATACAAACTAATCAGACTCAGTCCAACTTTACCCCTGCTATCTGATGCCTGCCATCAACCTAGCATAGGGTAAGGGACTGGGGTCGGGGCTGAGGCATATTCCTAACTGCTTTTATAAAGCTATGTCCTCGAATGCCCAACTGGCCTAGCAGTTTGAAAACAAGACTTCGTTACGAACCCTCGACAACCATCTTCCACAGGCCGTACCCGAGCCTTCCAGCTTTGCTGTTCGAAATCTCTTCCACTCGTTTGCCTCGTCAACTCAGTCTTCCCAGGGGGACAGTAAGCTCAATAAAGTAAACAATATTTCATGCCCCTTACCATAACAGCAAGTCTGGTCATGAGCTAGCGCTTGCCATTTCTGTCGGCACAGTTAACTGTTCAAATCTACATTCGTTTTCCAATCTCCACCCGCTCCAAAGCCTGTGTGGACGCGGCTCTCTGCCTTTTCTCCCTCACATATAAAGCCAATTTGTTTTTATCCCTATTGTTAGCCAAAGAATTGACTTCTAGATATTTTTCCTCAACTGCTGCTGCCAAACATTTCAACACTTTGTTATGTGTGTGTCGCCCTTGGTAAAGACATCCTGACAGTATATGTTTAAACGTGCCTATGCTGGAACACAACGGGCAGGCAGCATCCCCTCACCCGACCGCTGATGAAGATTTTGGAGAGATGGCAGCACATCGTAGGTTGCCCCCTTTTATTGAATCTAATTGGGTTTGCCTCCATACTCCACAAATCTCTCCACCCAAGTTTTCTTTTTTCTACATTGCCCTTGTTTTGCCTGAGAAACTGTCCCCGGACACCTTATTGCCTCCTCCTGATGATGTATGTCTTCGACTACCATCTACCTTTTTTCTAATGGCGTTGCCCTACTACCCCTCAGAGGTTTCCCTGCTCACAGCCCTGAACTGCCTCACCCATGCTGCTCCTGGCCTATAATGTGCTCGTTGCACTGCCTCTTTCGATTTCCACTTCCGACCATTGGATCCATTGACTCAGTCAGTCATTTCCAATCTTACCTTGACACAATTGTACTCCTCTGTCAGGCTAGACAGCGTGGGCTCCATGCCATTTTCTAGTGAATGAGCTAACTAACCTTTCTAGCTTTTCTACCTTTGACAGAGGAACCTCATACACCATCAAGGCCACATCAGCCGAGGCAACAAGGTTATTACAGATATAGCAACGCCCTGACTTGTCTATACCTGTAATGCTTCACTTTCATCCTAGCCCACTTTAGTTTATGGTTCAGCTTGTTCAGTAACTTACTGGTACAGGGAGCTGTCAAAGTCATAGCCGTCATATCGTCCATATATGCCGATTGGTGGGAGGCGCAGAACCTCCCTGCAGCCTTTCCCCACCCACTACACACTTTGATGCCCTAATGATGACCTCCATTGATATTGTAAAAGCTAAAGGGGAAATTGTACACCCTGCCATAATGCCTATCTCCAGATGCTGCCAAGCTGTAGTATACTTGAGTTGAATGTAAGCCTCAATTAACTTCTTTATAATATCTGGCACTCGAATGAAATGAAAAGCCCCCCAGAACAGGCTGTGTCATACTGAGCCGAAAGCATTTGCCAGATCCAAAAATACAACACGAGGATCTCTTTTCTCACGCCCCGCTGACTGAATTTGGTGTCAAGAACTAGACAGCCAGGTTCAGCTCCAACTCCATCATTAAGTTTGCGGATGACACAGTGGTGGTGGGCCTGATCTCCAACAACGACGAGAAGGCCTACCTGGAGGAAGTTGCTGATCTGTCACTCTGGTGCCAGGACAACAGCCTCCTCCTGAATGTCACCAAAACTAAGGAGCTGATTGTGGACTTTAGGAGGACACAACAACAGAGGACGTACTCACCACTGGGGATTAATGGGAATACTGTGGAGAGGGTGAGCAGGTATAAATACCTGGGAGTCCACATCACCGAAGATCTGACATGGACAACACACACTGACACTCTGGTGAGAAAGGCGAGGCAGCGCCTTTACCACCTCAGGCAACTGAGGAAATTCAAAGTCTCCCGGAGGATCCTTCAGTCCTTCTACTCTGGAGCTGTGGAGAGCATCCTGACAGGAAGCATCACTGCCTGGTTTGGCAGCAGCTCCGCTCAGGACAGGAAGGCTCTGCAGAGAGTAGTGCGTTCGGCTGAGCGCACTATTGGAACTACACTCCCCACCCTGCAGGACTTGTACACCAGGAGGTGCAGAACCAGAGCCTGCAGGATCATGAAGGATCCTCACCACCCCAACAACGGTCTGTTTCAGCTGCTGCGGTCAGGCAAGCGCCTCCGCAGTCACGCTGCCAAAACAGAGAGACTGAGACGGAGTTTCTTTCCTCAGGCCATCAGGACTGTGAACTCTGACCTCACCAGGGCCCCCACCAAGACACACACACTGCCCCTCTTATGCACACACACACACTTAGGTAAAGACTACACATAATTTATAATTTATATTATATTATACATACAATTTCCCTCTTATTGTAAATATTGTGTTGTTTTTTATATAGAGCTCTTACTGTGACATTGTAAATATTGTGTTGGTTTTCTTATTGTAAATAGTGTGAACCTGTTATTTGCCCTTTGCACATTTCTGCTGAGCATTGCCACTTTACATTTCACTGCACACCTCGTGTGTGTATGTGACAAATAAACTTCTTGAATCTTGAATCTTGAATCTTGAGCCTTCGTGCCACAACGCTAAAGAAACTCTTCCCTCCAACATTAAGCTAATAGGTCTAAACTGATTTATTTATACAGAGTCTTTGAGAATAAAAAACTCCCCCCTGATCTACGCCATGCTTTTGGAGTAAACTGTTTCTTCCGGACTAACTTCATAAGCTTCCGTAAGAACCTCGGCACGTCCAGGGCAGTTTTGTACAATCGATAGGGGACTCCATTAGGCCCCCGGGGCTGCAGAGGCCCTTGTGCGCCTCAATATCTCTTGTACCTCTTTCCACTTTGGCGAGCTAACAAACTGAAATTCTATCTCTCCAATAAATGGAATGTCGGAGGGAGCTATAGGTCTCTAAATCTTTTCCTATGTGTGTGCACCTTTTCCAAATAGTCCTCAAGCTCCTGCTTTGTTGCTCTTAAATTACCAGTTTTCTCCTTGTTAAATAATGTTTTCACAAATCTAAACGGGTGCTTGTAAAATTCTATTCTGGCTCACTCTTTCTTTTTCCTGTTTTTCCTAATGTTCTCTGCTCTCCTTAACACTGCCAATCGCTTCTTCACATCTGCCTGCAATATATTCTTCTTTCTCAACCTCTCTGTAGCCTTCCTCCGCCGCCTCCTAAGCTACCTTCTCTCCAGGATAAGTCTGTCTATCTCTTCGCCTCTACACCTGCCTTCTTCCTTTTCTCAAACCTTTCTATACTCCATAATCAGAAATAATATACATCCACCCACTCTCAGCGGTTCCTTTACACCCTACTCAAGTCACTATTAATAATTTCCCATTTCCAGGTTTCAGCAGCCTCTGGATATTTAACTGATCTTTTCCTTTGTTGGCTAGCCTCTCTGCCTTCCTCACCCTTTGTTTCGGTGCTAGAACCTGCCTCCACAGCAGGGGTGCTGATGTCCTGCGAACTGTGGTTTATTACCTGCCGCTGGACTTCACTCGACTGACGTGAGGTATATCTTAAGAAATAATTTTCAATGCAGGGTCAAGCATCTCTTCCTCCCGTGGTGTATTTTGTGCAGCCACATTCTTCCACTGAAATATTCTCCCTACTCATAATCATATCCATTCCACTTTCTGTAGCCGTGTCAACCATCAGTGAGTCATCTTCCAGCCCCACTCTCGCAAACCTCAGGGGTATTTTACCTGTATTTGTCTACTGTAGCTACTCAGGGTGTACCCAAATGGCCTGTCTAACCTTGAATGCTGCCGTGATGAGTTGCTAACCCATCGCAGCAGCCCCGTTGGAGTCTATTTCCTCCTGTCAGCTGTCTTTCCATGCTTCCTGGTCTTTCCCTAGGTGTCAGCTGTACTGTTTACAGCAGTCACTAGCCTAAGCTAGCTGTAGCATAAGTCAATACACAGGGTAAGATGTAGGAATATGGATATCATAGTGATCCATGTAAAAATATATCCATGAAGTGTGATAATGTCAGTATAAACTCACTCTAGTAATCTCATAGGAAAATGTTTTTTTTAATTAGGGATGTATCTGCTCTGTGTATGTATGATGTATCAGTTTCATCTCTCATTTACAAGCAAACAATAATTATCTTGTTTGGGTTTCTGGATTTCTAATGACAATGTGCCTGATGTGACACCAAAAAGTATGTGGCAGAGGTGTGATTTGAAATAGTTGAGGTTGCCTGTGAATGCTGTGAAACAGGACAACACTACTCAATACAGTACTAGAAGCAAAACAACAACTATCCACACACATGAACCCCAATGTGACATCTGTAGTCATGTTTATTAGAGCTGCGAAATTGGTGATCTTGTCTGGCATTAAGCTTAAAATTGTTCTACTACCTTGCTTTCCTCCATTACCACACACACACACACACACACACACACACACACACACACACACACACACACACTGAATGTCCATGTTTGTAAGTCATGTGATTTCATGTTGAGTCTCAAATTTTTTTCCCCTGATATATATTCATGCCAGTGGGGTGATTTAACTCGTTTCCACTGTAGTTTCGCCTGTTTGGAGAATTTGCACGAAACAAGTAATAACTTGACATCCGGAATATTACATCACTCCTCCAGTTTAAAGATAATATCTCTAGACTAAAGGAAATTCATGGAAACGAAAAAATATCTCATCCCACTGCCAGTTTCTTTCATTTATAAGCAAAAAATCATAATGCAGTACTAGAATAAATGACTTATTGAGGTGGGTGTTTTACAGTGCACGCTTGTGAACCAATGTTTTTCATCATTTCACCCAAATTGTCAGTTGCCAGACACAATACGATTAAACGGAAGTTCTACAGAAAAAAACAGTAGTTGCCGTGGTTATATTCAGAAGGGCAAGAAGAGCTCGAGAAACATTAAATCGAATGTCGCGCGTGCGTGTGCGCGTGCCTGTGCGCGTGTGTGTCCCAAAGCTCCTGCTTTAACATGTAGATATGTAAACTTCCCTTTCATCGCCAGGACTTGACGGGAAGAGCTTTAGTAACGTTAACAGGACGGCGAACCTGTCCGTCTGTCTCAAGTGTTGGGCTCGTTAACGGCAAAGCTAACGCTCGTTACTTGGGAGCAGTAATTCGTTACGCTACTCGTTACGTTACTTTCCCGTTACACAGGTAAACAGACATGCTGTTTCACATCAGGTGTGTGAAGGTGACGACTAATTATGTGTAAAATGTCATTGAGATGTGCTAGTTTTTGGATAATTCAACTTCAGTCTGATGTTTAGAGGGGTTGGTAAGAAGTAAAGACTCGTGTTTTTTATTGGTGACTGTAATACTAATGCTGTAATTCGTTACACGCGTTAGAGGCAGAAGTAATCACGTTACCTTCACAACGCGTTACCACCCAACACCGCTGCCTGCCTGCGTGCCTGTCTGTCTGTCTGTCTGTGCGAAAAAGAGACCCGCCCCCCTTAATATAGCCGGGGACTTTTCTTCCAATCCAGACAAAAGGAGAGGACGAGGGACTCGCGGAGACGCGCACAGAGCATCCATCCCCACCTTTCAGACGCCAGGGCTTGATCGGACGCGCAAAGAAAACAAACAAGCCAAAACGCGCAAGCACAGAAACGGACGCACCAGCCGCATCTGTAACCAAGAAGCTCGTTAATTATCCGTTTTTTTTTAGTCCGAGGTGCCGGAGCCCGAGCCCCGGTTCATTCGCAGCCAGAACACCGTGTTCCCATGATGTCATACCTGTGGATTCTGCTGTTAGGAAGCCTGCTCGCCGGGAGCACCAAGGCGCAAGGTGAGCTATTATTTCCATTTAATTGAGCCCAGTGCTCCTAGACATATCCAGATTTCTGTCTATCTGCCTGTCTACCTGCCTGCCTGTCTGTCTGTATGTCTGTCTATCTCCATTTCCTATTTCCCTCTCCCCCTCTCCATCTGCCTTTGTATCCCCCTGTCTCTCTCCTACCTTACTTTCTCTCCCTCTCTCTCCTTGTCTCTCTCTGTCTCTCTCTCTCCCTCTCTCTTTCTGCCAGTCTGCCTCCTTGTCCATCTGTCTGTGTGTGTGTGCTTGTCAGTCTCTTTCGCCTGTCAGATGAATCCACCCTTCTGTATTCCGTTTGCTTTACTGTGCTTCGACTGAATAGAGAAAAAGCCCCTGCGCTCTTCGGTCCTACTGACAACCCAGTTAGTAACCCACCAGGTTAAGTGTGTCACGCAATGTGTCTTATTCCCCACTGCACACGAGGAGTTCAGGCCCACAGGGGCTGTGGTGGACCCATTGACCTTCCACAAGTAATTCTCTCTCTTCCTCTTTCTGTCTTCTATCCCTCCCTCCCATCCCTCCTTTGTCTTTATCTTTGATCCCCGTTGCTTCATTTCCTCTCCCTCCCCTACTTTCTTCTTCATAGCTCTCATCCTCCATCCTCCCTTCTTCTTTTTCCTCCTTCCTCCCATGGGCCCCTGCCCTTCCCCGCGGCACATGCGATGATTTCAGGGTTGTTCAGCAATGCGATAAAAGTCAGGGAGATCGAATCGACAGATAGAGGCGGGCAGACAACAGGGAAAGCCACAGGGGAGACGGAGGGAGAGCGTGAGACATGTTGGAGGATGATAGAGATCCAGTCACGCCAAATCAAGCCTCATCATCCTTGCGTAAACAAAGAGTCCGTTTGACATTGGCGCACTTGGATGTGATCTGGTGTAATCTCACTCTACCGGTTTGCCATTTATCGCCAAATCCTCCACCAGAGAGAAGCCACACGCACACACACACACGCACACACACACACACACATTCTTTTTTTCTCTCCTTCCCACACACACCCTCTCCCTTTCTTTGGTACTGGAACTTCACAGGAACTCCGGTGGATGTTCCTGTAGGTGCTGTTGTTCAGGAGTTCTCCATTGGGTGTGGTTGGGTCAGTCACTTGTTTGAGTGTGTGCACGCGTGTGTGTGTGTGTTTGCGCGTGCGTGTAACAGAACTGAAGGGGACAGGGCGCTAGGTCAGCTGCACATGTGCACGGCGTGCACGTGCGCGAGCTATAGGAGTGAAGGGCTGGGAGTGTCTCGGTAACCAGATCCAGCTCCAGCTGTAGACAACACCCAACAACACCACCAGATTCAGCGCCTTCCTCTCCCCCTAGGGCCCACTGAATGTGCATGTGTGTGTGTGTGTGTGTGTGTGTGTGTGTGTGTGTGTGTGTGTGTGTGTGTGTGTGTGTGTGTGTGTGTGTAATGCGTGGATGGGTGTGGGTTCTAACTTGTATCTAAGAGTGGGCTTATGGATGTGCTTTATTAACGTAAGTCAGCGCGTACAAATGTGTGTGTGTTTTAGAGGCAGATGAAAGCGCTGTGTGATGTATGCCAGGTGACGTGTGTGTGTGTGTGTGCACGATGTGTGCCAGGTGTGTGCGTCTGTATTTACACCTTTCAACTACAAACACACATAAATCAGCCTTTTTGGCCGACGCGCACACAAACACAAACACACACTCTCTCGGGCACACACTCTCGCTGTGTACAGTGCTCCTATGGGGGCCATTTTAAGGTGTGTGTTATTGGGGTAAACAGAGCAGTTTCTGTCCCACAAACACACAATAGAACTATACCTGGGAGAACAATGTGTACTGGAGGTGTATCGCCTGACACACACACACACACACAGAAATACACACACTATTTGGTTTACTGTTACACAGCAGGGCTTGGTTATTGGTGACACACACACACACCTGCACGCATAATTGGTCTTTCAACCACACACAGACACTCTCACGCAATCTCACAGCAGAAGATTAGATTTAACTTTATTAACACACAAACATGTAACAGTATAATGTGCAACACTACTGATCTAGGATAAGGATTTACTGAAGTATAAAGTAATGGGACAGTGAGTTTTTGTTCTCGGTTGACTCATCCAGAGAGTAATCTCAACTGTCACATCTCCAGATGAATATGAGGCCAAAAGGTGTTTCGATTATGAGTCTTTTATTTGCCTCCATGGGCACGGCATTGTGATGCGACGTCTTCGCGCTAACGATGTTGATGGTTGTCATAGTGAGCTTGATGTAACTCGCCGCAAGTGATGCGTGCTTTATCTGTTTATTAATTTATTAGCACGCTACGTTAATTGTGCATGAGTGGTTGTGTGTGTGTGTGTGTGTGTGTATTTGGGAGTCATATTTCACTGTCAGATGTGGTTAATTCATTCTGAAAGGTGCTTTCTGTTTCTCAATAACGAAGACCACATTTCCCGTAAAACATTTCCCCTGAGAGCAGTGTTTGTGATGAGGTGAGCTAATGGGAAGCCGAAACTACAGCGAGGTCCAAAAGTCTGACTCCACTCACCAGGAACTGTTTGTTGTTTTTCATTTATCAAAAACTAATACTTTTTTTCCACTCAGTTCAAGAATACATTATTTAGAACTGATACCAATCAAACTTTTTTTTTAGATCTTTCAGAAATGCTCGTATGACGTTGAAATACATCTTTGTGAATTGTTTTGGTCTTTTAACAACTAATACCAGATATTGACTAAATCAATATGGTCCTCTATGGGTTATTGTCGCTACTGCTTGTGCTTTAACTTTGAAATAGTTCAAATAAAATATTTTTAATTATTAATTAAATAATTATTTTTTTAAGTATGTAATCTTGTTTGAGAAATATCATTTGACTAAAAAATGTGTGTTTTCTTCAGATGAGGATTAGGGCCACATGTGAAAAATTTCTTTGAGTTCTGAGTTTAAAGTCAGAATTCTGAGAATAAAGTCAGAATTATGGGTACCTGTAAGGAACCAACTTCAGTCACTCAGTTGGATTAACACAGAGGCTTTTCCTACTTTGAAAGGGTCTAGAATGGAGTAAAATAGATAATAATGAAATGGCTTCCTCTGGGACCCCTCGAACACGCAAAAACTTGCTTAAATCCGACATTTTTGGTCAGCGTGTGGTTCCCCTCCTACCTGACGCGAAGTGACTCTCTCGCTAAAGTTGGTTCTCTTTATTCTCTGAATTCTGACTTTAATCTCAGAATTCTGACTTTAGACTGAGATTCTGACTGAGATTCTGACTGAGATTCTGACTGAGATTAAACTCAGAATTCTCAGAATTCTGACTTTAAACTCAGAACTCAAATCAATTTTTCACATGTGGCCCTAATCCTCTTCCATAGATTTCCGACCCCGGTGGCACACAATGTAAAATGTCAGTGCAGAGCCAATCTTCTCGGCAGCATTTGTTTATGGTAATTATACTAACGTCGCAAAATGAAGGAAGGAAACGATGGTGGTGGGTCGATGGTGTGTTGCTCTTGTAATTAGACATTCTGGTCGAAACAGGATGCTGGGGCGGGACACGATGCTGGGAGGGGCTGTTGAAAAGTGGGCGAGTCGGACCAGAACAAACACACTCGGTGTAGTTGGTGAAGCAATCCACTGTGAAATGCTTTGTTCATGATCTTGAGCTGTCACAAATTCCACATTCTTCAAAACGAATAAATTCTAGCCAACTGGGAGGCGACTGCGGGGCATACCGTGTTACTACTCATGTCACTTTGAAAGTTATAAAGTTTATGGTTGAAGCGACGGGTGGAGAGGGTGGGGTGGCTTAAAAATATGTGATTGAATTAAGATAAGATGAAAAAATACTCTGTCATGCAACAAGATTGGTTGGAATTTTTCTGTACACCTATTGGTACGCCATGAAGTAACCACTAAAAATGAAGGAAGTAAAAGTAAAATGAAAAATAAAACAACATTTTTTTTTTGGCTTTTATTGTTAAATAGGAGTATGTTACCTAACAAGGTGACATTAAAGATTGGTTCATCATTGGGGTCGTTATCCATCTCTCTGTCTGTCTGCCTGCCTGTCTGTCTGTCTGTCTGTCTGTCCATCCATCTATGATCCACCTACCCACCCACCCAACTAATCTAGAAAAGAACACAATGTAACTGACGTTATGATGCTATCCCATATGTTTCAACTGTGGTTCAACTTAAGGGTTTTCCTCTGGGACCTGTTTGCAGTTTAACACTGTACATGCTGTACAGCCCCTTTCAATAATGCACTTCAACCCAGATGACTCATGAGCCTCAAGGGAAAGATAGGGGCAGAGGAATAGAGAGAGGAGGGGGGGTGGGGGGTTGGGGTTGGGTGGGGGGGTGAAGAGGGAGGGAGGGAGTAAAGGGGTGAGACAGAGACTGATAGGCAGAGATAGAGAAAGGAAAGTGAGGGATGTGCAGTAATTTGTTTTACTGCTGCACTAACACAAACCAGGACGTCCCTTTGTGTGTGTGCACATGTATTTGTGTACGTGTGTGTGTGTGTGTGTGTGTGTGTGTGTGTGTGTGTGTGTGTGTATGTGTGTCTTTGTACATTTGGGTGTGTGCATGTTTGCAACTGAGAGGAGAGGGGAAAATCATTTTATGAGTTTGTACACATGCATCTGTGTGTGTGTGTGCGTGTGTGTGTGAGTGTGTATGTGCGTGCATGCGTGTGAGTGTCCATTGGTGGGTGTGTGTGTGAGTTGTGGAGGTAGTTAGAGAGGAGGAAGTGACAAACTGAAAGATGGGAACAGAATGTTCTTAGAGTTGCAACAAAGAGAGAGAGAGAGAGAGTGAGAGTTGGGGTTGGGGGGTGGCGCTCACACACACACACACACACACACAAACACATGCATGTTCTCATTTGGCGGATCGGTTTGAAACGGCTCCCTAGAGGGAACCCTAACCCTATCACATGAGGGGACACTTTCAAAAGTAAAAATAAGTTGCTGGGACCGTTGTGATGGCGGTATGGAAGATTAAAGCTAGCAACACACTGGGCCAATGTTCAAATCCTGACCGATCATGAAAACATTGTATCACACACAAATACCGACAGATTTGACAGATTTATTTGCCATAAGTCGTTAAAACACTCACACTACATAACAGCGTTAGGGCCAGGGGTCACACACTAGACCATATAATTAAGATTCCTGACAGATCCTTGACACGTATTCTCACGAAACCAACGTGAATTTGTGATTTTCGTCTGTGTGATTTTCCACACGATGGGTTTCTGCGTGATCGGCTTGCGAGTCGATCGGGAGGGTTCGGATTTAGCCTGTAGTGCTTCACGCTACCAGATAATCCAGATATTCAGTCCCCCGCGATTCGCCTTGAGTGTATTTCCGCCTTAACACTGAAAATGAATGCTAGCAGATGAATCTAACATGGTTGTACCTCTGAATGGTAAAATTAATGAAGGTTAAACATAGTTTGTTGATTGTGGGTGGGGGTGGGGGGGGGGCATCTGTACAATAACATTTATGGATGCATCAACCATTCACCAAACGTATTGCTGTCAGGTGTCTGATGAAAACAATGATTTCGAAAGAACACAGAGAGAGAGAGAGAGAGAGAGAGAGATGCACACAAGCTTGTATGCAGACCACACACAGACACACACACACACACACACACACACACACACAGAGAGATACACACACACATGCGCACACCATCCGTCTATTTAGTGAGATCTGTTAAGGCCAGTGATACTCACATAAATCACGGAGGTGTTTCCCTGGAAGCTAAACGAGTGAAATCAGAGACAGACAGAAAAGGAGTGTGTGTGCAAGTTTGTACATGTATGCGTGTGCGTGCACGGGTGTGCTTTTATGTGTTTGTGTGTATGTGTGCGTGAGAGAGAAGGGAGGCAAGGTATCATCAGCCCCTCTGTGATGGAAATATTTCACCTATATCACCCGTTCCCATCTCTCGCCCTCAAGGCCTCGGTGATTCTGACGTACTTAGCAAGCTCGACTCTATCGTTCTTTTGTTGGAAAGATGGCTTGGCAGCAAGCAATTACTCCAATTTACAGAATAATTATGTCCTGGGAAGTGTGGGTAAGGAGGATTTTGCCCGTGGCCGTCTATGTAGAAAGAGTTTTGCCAACAACTTGCTGAAATCAGCAAGGTTCTGATAGTTTCCAATACATCTTGGTAGAATGTTCAATAAAGAACATTTCCAAACACACACACACACACACACACATATATATTAACATGTTATGGTTGACTCACATCATAGATTGAGGATGGATGGAGGCATCCGAGGCCATTCTTCTCCAAACTTGTGCACATTGGTCAATATATTGATGCCTGACTGATGTTACACAACACATTTCCATCCATGTGTAAAAAGATGTCGACGCCAAAACATGCTTGCTTCTCAATTACATGATTTAAATGTGATTTTAACGAATCTAGTGTAACATAACTCCATGAGTTAATAACCTGTTAATAAGGTTTTGCTACAACAAATACTTTTTTGGCTAAATTCATTAAACGACCCTCAGGTCTTGCGATCAGCAGGACACCCAAGGACTGAGAGAGAGCCTCGTAAATGTGCACATTTACAAGACTTACCTTGGGAAATGTGCACATTTACCAACTCCGCCGTGGAAAATGTGCACATTTACAAACTGTTGGAAATGTGCGCATTTACAAGACTTACCTTGGGAAATATGCATATTTCCAACCATGGAGTTGGTAAATGTACAAGACTTACCTTGGGAAATGTGCACATATACAAACTCTGCCGTGAGAAATGTGTACATTTACAAACTGTCGGAAATGGGCACATTTAGCAACTCTGTTAGAAATGTGCACATTTACAAACTCTGTGGGAAATGTGCACAGACTTACCCAGACTTACCTTGGGAAATGTGCATATTTCCCATGGCAGAGTTGCTAAATGTAGAAGATTTACCTTCGGAAATGTTTACATTTACAAACTCTGCCGTGGGAAATGTGCACATTTACAAACTGTCGGAAATGTGCACATTTACAAGACTTACCTTGGGAAATGTGCACATTTAGAAACTCTGTTGGAAATGTGCACATTTACAAACTCTGTGGGAAATGTGCACAGACTTACCCAGACTTACCTTGGGAAATGTGCATATTTCCCACGGCAGAGTTGGTAAATGTACACGATTCACCTTGGGAAATGTGTACATTTACAAACTCGGTGGGAAATATCACCCAATTTGTGGGTGGAAGTAGTGCCTTTTCTACCTTCCTGTACATTTCCTTCTCAGCTTGGACTGAGTAGTTAATCGTTGATAGGTTATTAGTAAAAGGGCATTGCCACGGATGAACCAGCATCTGGCCGCTGCTGAAATCAGCAGAGAGAAAACCTGTCAAGTCAGAACATTGTTTTGCTGCTTCAGCTACTCACACTGCTAGAGGGGAATGTCACAGTACTGTCTCACACACACACACACACACACACACACACACACACAAAGACAAATACGTTTGCTTTCTATTTTCTCATTACTGCAATTACTGCTGCAGTAATGGCTGTGCTGAGGTGTAGGATTCATGTGAGTTTAAGGCAGGTCAGAGGTCGTTGATGTGTCCTTGTCATTCAATTGTGGCTGGAGTTGAAACATCAGGCACCAATCAGGCCAGGGTGTGGCTCTGTGTGTGTGTGTGTGTGTGTGTGTGTGTGTGTGTGTGTGTGTGTGTGTGTGTGTGTGTGAGTGTGGTGTTTGGGGGGGGTATTGATGTAAGCGAATATGTTGAATCCACAACATCTTAACAACCACTCATGAGGACACATAATTTTAAATGGCAAAAGATGGATTAAAACCTGTTTTAGTGTTTAGTTACCAATGGTTACACTAACCAATGCCAGTCTTATGGTTCTAGTTTGGATTCTGTTCTGCTTTAGGGAACAGATACTCTATTGATAAAAGAAAAATGGGAATCAGAATTCTCAGAACTCCCATTGAGACACCAGGAGGAAGTTTGGGTTGCCATGTCTGCCTCCGTTCCTGTATCTCAGGGAGGGAAAAGATACACACGCTCGTCTCTCAGTTGTATGATGTTTATTGGCCACCACTGTCGGGGCGTCTCTTTCACACAACTTTCACCCGCACATCACACAATTGAGAGAAGAGTGTGGGAATGTCATTTTATGTCGTCGTGGCTGTAGGGGCTTTCTATTTGGTTTCCAATAAGCCACTACTGAGACGGGAGTAGATTGTTTTGACGCACATTCCAAAAAAGATCCATGTATCAAAAGTTGACGTTTTGCTGATATTTATTAAACACAAAATTTAAGTTGCCAAACAAAAAGAAAAATGTTTCCAAACCAGTATTCTAAAGGGTGTGTGGGAAGTGTGTGGTCGAAAACTGTAGGCTTCCCACTACCATCTCATTCAAAACCAAACATTACCTGCCGTATACAGGTGCCCTCAATAAAATCAACTCCGGATTCTGACATTTAGATATGTCAAAATATAAGTCCACACATTTATCAAAATAAAAGTCCACACATTTAAATTACAAATACTACGAAAATGGCTCCTACAGTGGCATTTGTCTGTCTGTCTGTCTGTCTGTCTGTCTGTCTGTGTGTAGACACAAGAAACAACAGATTTTCTGTGTTCATATTAATACCACCCATATGTTATGTGGAGAAGTATATTGACAAATTAATTAATTCAATTAATTCAGTTCAATTAATCCATCACCTAATTAGCATAACTGGTTATATTTAATATATCGTGGTGACTATGACTGATATGATATATATATATGCTCCAAAAGTCACGCTAGGTTCTTTTTGTCATTTCTTTCATGGCCGTCTTTCCTCTACACATTTAGACGAGGCTGTCGAACCAGCAAAGGAGGCAGAGAAGACCCCTGAAGATCCCTGCACCAGAAGAAACAACGGTAAAGAGATGTGGATAGGCTTAGAGGAAGAATATGAATATGTTTTGTTTGTGTTTTTTCCCAGTAGAGACTTTACAGTTGCGTCCTAATATCGTAATATCCTCCCGTCTGGCACCATCATGGAGGTCTACTGAAGAATTAGCTGTGCACAAATAATGTCTAAATATATAACAACCGAGCAACAAAAAGGGAAAAAGATTGTTGTGTTGGGGCTATATTCAGTAACTTTCTGTGAAAGTGAATAGCGTGATCAGGTAGAATTTTTTACAAATGTAGATTACTGTGACTCAGTAAACTGTCTTGTCTTTAGCTCTAGTCTCTACTCCAAAACACTCTGAGTTGGAGCTTGAGAAGAGTCAGCTTGGCCAACCTGAACAAACTGTTAGCTAGCTAACTAGCCAGCAGGCTAATTTAGTTCATGTTAACCTGTGACTGCTAGCTGCTACTAGCACTAACATTTGCTTCTGCCAGTTTGCCTTTGCCAGCTGCCAGTTTAGCTGGTGCACAAATCAGATGTGTTTACAAGACACCGATGGTTAGCTAGCGAGCTGACAAGCCGTCATTATCGAAACACAAAATCGATAAGATGTAGAAATGATCAGTTCCCACTCAAAAACAGCACGGAAATGAGCCATGTCTATATGAGATATTTTTATAAGCACAAGCAACAGTTCACAGATACTTTTGCCAAGAGCTGTGGACCTCCAATATGGCCGCCAGAAGGCGCATTACCTGAAAGCCCACTATTCCTGAACTGTGGAGTTTTCAGGATTTTATGGTAGTTTCATGAGCTTTATACCTTGTCCCGAATACAGGGGGAAGAACCAGCGGAGCCAGCGGTGGACGCTGACCCTGCACCCGCTGAGCCTGAGGTCGCAACACCTGAGCCAGCAGCCGCAGATGCGGATGCAGTTGCACCAGCGGTAGAAGGTGATCTAAAGTATTATAAATATGTATTCAAAACCATTCAAAACCATTTAAATTTGAAACTCGACGAACATTTGGCATGCATATCTCATGATTTATATTTTTATTCATATGACAGTAAAGCATATTTGGGTTTGAACATTACCTTTTAAAGGCAAAGCTTCTTTTCATATATGGAAATGCTGATGAATCGGGCACAATTACAGTGCAGCTTTTACATTCACATACACATTGTCTTTTTGGTTGCACTGGGAAAGAAGAAATTCAACAGTTGCAGTACTGAGAAGATTTTTTAGGAAAAACGATGCGTTTCGGCGCGGGGCCATTGCCACGGTTTGTGATTGGTGTCAAACCCTGATGAAGACCACGCGCCGAGCTAATAAATATTTGTTCTCAATACTGCAAGTGTTGCTGGAATTTCCTCTTTCCCCACTTGGACATGCCCATTCCATGCACCTTGCTAGTGGGTGCCAGAATGCAATTTCAATGTGTGAAATGTTGGTTGCAGCCAAAGAAAAAAACAAACAAAAAACAATACAGTACACAGAACTGTACTCAAGATAAATGGATAGAACATCTTTTTTCTGTCTCCTCTCCAGAAGCTAAACCAGAGGTTAAGGATCCGCAGGTTGAGCAACCAGCAGCAACCGAAGAAGAGCAACCTGCCTCAGCCCCTGAAGCTGACGCACCACCTGCACAGGAGGAGGTGAGCAGCAGTAGAATTGAGAATGTCTTGGCTCACTCCAAAATAAGACGTCCACCTAGTCTGACAAAATGACTTCTGGCGTGAAGTTAAAACTCACTGATGAATATTATTGGCATTATTCTGCGAATGATGCCAATAATATTCAGGATCCTTGCATGCATAGGAATAGTTACTGCACTTATTGTGCTTCATCACGCATTTCTATTATATGTATGTACATTTTTAACAGCCAACATCTGACGGAGGGACAGAGACAGAACCAGTGGCTGAAACAGAAGCAGTGGACCCAGTGGCTGAAACAGAAGCAGTGGACCCTGTGGTTGAAACAGAACCAGTGGATCCAGTGGCTGAAACAGAACCAGTGGATCCAGTGGCTGAAACAGAACCAATGGACCCTGTGGCTGAGACAGAACCAGTGGACCCTGTAGCTGAGACAGACCCAGTGGACCCTGTGGCTGAGACCGAACCAGTGGACCCTGTGGCTGAGACCGAACCAGTGGACCCTGTAGCTGAGACAGACCCAGTGGACCCTGTGGCTGAGACCGAACCAGTGGACCCTGTGGCTGAGACCGAACCAGTGGACCCTGTGGCTGAGACCGAACCAGTGGACCCTGTGGCTGAGACAGCAGCAGATGTTCCAGGGGACAAGACAGAACCAGAGGCAGTTCCCATTCCCTTGTCTTCTTCCCCTCCTGGTGAGAATACACACACACAGGCAAATATGCACATATACTATACATGCACACACATGCATGCACACACGCACACACCAATCTGAGCCCAGGAAGAAAGCTGGGCTCAAGTGTGTGATATGGGTCACATATGTGCTCATTTGAGTGTTGTTTTTTTGTTTTTTTATTACATGTATTACATTCATACAAGATGGGGCCAGTGAGACGAGTATGGCATAAACCTGTCTATTGCTACATACTTAGGCATGTGATAATTACAAGCAAGTAATGCCTTAATGGAAATGTTTGTAGCCAGTATATAGAAACAGGAGGTTATTGAGCATTCCTATACTTTCTCATCCTTTTTTTAAGACCCCAATAATTAATTTCAGAATTTATTTTCCCATGTAATTTTAATCAGAGGTTTACTAGCTGGATTTTGGATTGTTGCCTGGAAGTATTAGTATTGCACATTGATTAGGAAGCTAAACTACTGGGGACTTTTTGGAGATTGTTTTTGGAGATTAGTTTTGACCAACTAACCGTTGTAAAGTTGCTAATACAGTAGGAGATGACGATGTCGTCAGCAGTGATGAGTGGCTTCAATTTGTGGTTGCAGTTTACATGCACGTTAATTGCTTACAAACCAACCGAGACTCTGTTGTTTGTCTTTGCCCATATTTCAAGCCAACCCGGAGGGCGCCGCACCTGTCACGCCCGCAGGTAAGAATAACTTTTCATTTGATTTATCCGTCTGCCGTCAGACCAACCTCCTAATTACTCCACCGCATCATAGTGAGACAGTCTATGTCAATATTTCTCAACCTTTCCCAGGCTGGGTCCCACTTTAGCTAAACAACAAAATGCTGATATGATGATGTGATGACAATTATTGCACAGAAGCTCATTTGATCATATGAGAATTCTCGCAAATACAATGAACGTCTGGAGAGTTAAAATTGTTTTATTTGCAGCAGCAAGTGCACAAAGAGTCCAACTACCAGTGGTTGATATATTGCAAAAGATGCAGTACAACTAGTTTGATAGATAGATAAGATTGATAGATTGCTAAGACTTGTGGGAAACGTTTTTAATGTGAGATCAATAAACTCAATTTGAATGAGGTAAATGTGATACTTTTACTTTGCATTGATTGTTGAGGAATCTTGACCTCCATGGCTGTAAATGGATTTAACACAGTCATAGTGGGACAACATGTGATCCACTTCTACACAATATGAACAAGTTGTTTCAATACTAAAAAAAAAATTGAAGCATTATGGAAGTAGAGACTTACTTTTCACCACCTGGGCCCTTTTTGGAAGTAACTTCGGAAACCGTCAAATGGTATTAATTGTGTGTATAGAAAGGACTATTGAAACGCCACGCTGGATGGATTGCATTTAAGGTCAACTGACTGCAGTTCCGCTGTGTTTTTCCTTCAGAGTCTGAACCTGCTCCAGAAAAGCCTGTCGCAGTGCAGCCGGCTCAAGGTAACAAGATTTCTATACTATTTGCAGAGCCGGCCCTACCCATTAAGCGATATAAGCAGTTGCTTAAGGCCCCCTGGTCTCTGGGGGCCCCCTAGAAAATATTTTTTTAATGAACACGAGACAATAATGAAATAAAAATTGAACTTCCTAAACAAAAACTGACAACATTTCGTGCCATTTTTGCCCACAAATAGTGACAAAACAATAAGCTCAGAGATGGGCGAAATGGACAATTTAGGTAAGCTAAGTAATTTACTGTCCCCTACGAAACAAGCACTGCAGGATTCTGTGGTACAAAAAGACAAATACCGTATTTACTGTAGTCTATTTAAAGATAGTGTTGCTGCTAATAGGTCCCACTTTAGTCTTTACATGCTTATTTGCACATTATGTGTGCTTAAACTCAGATTTACAATACACAAGTCATCATTTTGTCATCCAAGGACTTAAGCCACCTACTAGCCAGAAAAAAAAAAGAAAAAAAACAAAAAGGTTTGTTTAACTTTTGTTCTATCAGTCATTTTATAGAAGTATTTGTCACTTTTTCAAATTGCGGATATCTCAACCTTTACTTTCTAGAACGACAAATGTGCTTTGCTGTCAGAAAACTGTGCAGAAGGTTGTGCTGTGGGATTTTAACCCATACAATTTCACCCCCTAAATTGAAAAGGAAACCCCACCGGAGACATTCAGTCCCCGTTCTATTGTGTTCTATACATTGCTGTTGTTCTTTACCTGTTTTACAACAGGACGTCCTTTTTTCCGTCGACTCTGCGTCCCGTCAGTCATCAGCTGCTTCCTTAGCGACGCTATCACTAAGGATGGTATTATCGGCGCATAAGTTTGCTTGAGTAAGGTTTTTTTTTTAACTGGCAAGGGAACATCCTCTCATTATGACAGAGACGAGAGAAAGGAGAGGAGAACAGAATAGCGGGTGAGGAAAGAAAGGGGAGAAGATAAGAGGAGACGAGAGGAAAGACTGGGATTGGAAGATTTGGAGAGATGAGGTGAACGGAAAGGACAGGAAAGGAGTGCAGTTGAGAGGAAATATGGGTAAAATATGGCTTTTAACACTGATGGCATCTTACATTACACAATACTACTCTATGTGATCTAGTTCCAGGCGAAAGACTAAATCGCTGGATGGTTATACCTGTGATGTTCTATCAGCCATCTTTGCCCAACCCAAAAGTTGTTTTTACAATGAGTAGCACACATTATATGAGTCACTCAGAGTTTTCCCACAATGGATCGATGTCAGGGTAATGTAACATATCGTACCCGGCAGACAACCTCCTTTCATCCAAGTCTGCACTAGTTCCTAAAGTGCTGTCACACCCTCAAAGCTGGGTTAGGGTTAGCCTTGATCCAGGATGCTTCTGCAGGGTCGACGGTTGGCATCTGGAGGTGTTGAACCCGGGGGGCTTGGTTGTGGGACGGTTCGCATTAACATTATGTGTTGTTTTTTTAGTTTTTTTAAATTTTATTATTAGTGGGGGAAGGCAACAAAGGTAATTTCCCTGCAGGGATCGATAAAGTATCACATTACTATCACTAATAACAGGATTATTCCTCCAGATCTAGGTTTTAACCAGAAAGATGCGGCAGAGCCAGAGGCCCAGCCACCACAGCCCGGACAGGGCCGCAGCGGATCTGTGGGTTAGTAACTACTACTATCAAGCACTGTTGATTATGCTAGCTAGTAATGCTAACTTGACCTATTAATGAGCTTCTACAACAGTACACAGTACATGTGTACACTTTTTACACTGCGGGTATGAAAAAATAACAACATCAAACCATGAGGCAGCCATCTTTTATGCACCCAGTCTATCCGGTGCACCCTAGTCTGGCATTCTTCTATAAGTACACCTAAATATTTATACCAAAATATTTATAGCACTCATATCATAAACTGTGCTATTATGTTTTAATGAGCCTGGTTCCCATGGCGACAAACTGAATTCATTCATTTCGGCTCCTTCGTTGAGAAACTCTTGCCTTAAGGGACGTTTTTTAAGACGATCTGACTGCGTATAGCCGGGGAAAAAAAACCCGTGAGATTTTACCGAAGCGACTCCCGACTTCGCCCTTTATTCCTCATCTGGAAGCTAACTCACACAGGACGCCATAATCATTATAATCTAGTCAAAGGCGGTGTGCTCTGTCATTATCGGCTTTGTCAAGCTGCGGCAGGTACCGCCATGACCGTCACAGGCAGATACAGAGAGGCCGCGGAGAGAGGGGGCGATACCAGGGGGGTTCTTTGCATAGGGATCACATCAGAGATCAGAGAAAGCAAGGGGAGGAGAGAGCGGGATTGTGTGTGTGTGTGTGTGTGTGTGTGCAAAGTTATTAACGTGTTGTGTGTGTGTGTGTGTGTAAAGGAGGATTTGCATGCAGCTATGTGTGTGTGTGTGTGTATGCGCTTACAGACCGGTTAGGACAGAAACTCTAGAGCTCTAATGCCTCCAGGGTGCAAACTACTACAAAGAGAATAACCTCTTTTTCTTTCTCCCTCGATGCCCTGCTCTCTCTCTCTCTCCTTCCTTATCACTGTCACTCACTCTCTCTCACATGTAACAACCATGTAATGACGATGCCTTTTCTCTCTGCCCCCCCCCCCACCCCCCACACATTTCTCTCCCTTTCTCTTTCTTTAGCACACACTTCTGAGACTACAGAAGGTAAGGCTCTTGCTTTTCACTGCCAACATTTTTTTTTTTTTTTTTTTTAAATGACCACACCATCATGAAGCCCAAAGCACACAAACCCCCGTCAGCCAAAAAGGCAGTTAGACTCCTGTTGACTTGAAAACCCTGGTGAAACACACAGGATATTACCGGCATGCCGCTGACAATACAAACAGGATGCACGACCGGGGCGGAAAATGCCTCACCCCCTGTTGTTGTTTTTTTTGTGCAACAAAAGCGTTGGCATCGCTCGCCTCGCCGCGAAATTCTCTCCGCCACGTCTGAAATTCCTGCGCAATTAAAAGCGTTGTTTCTCCTTCATTCAAATCCGATTCAAATCCCTTTTTTCCAACCGTACTCCAAGGGTTTTTGTGCGTTGAGCTGTGTTCACATGAAATCCGTTTGGAAAGTGTCACGTTACTAACTCTGTGTTTATGTGCGTGTTCGTGTGTCCTCCGTTCTGAACAGCCGAGGCCCAAGGTGAGTTGCGCTTTTTTCCCATTCATTTCACGTTGCTGCTACATGAAAATCTCCCCCCTTTGTCACATGAATTAAGTTTCCTTCACCCTTGGGAAATGTCCCCAAATGTCTCATAGCGATTGAAAGGTTTAATGGCCCCAGTGTTGAAAGTGTGTGTGCTTCCATGGAGATACTAGGTTCTCCTCTGACCTCAGCTGGATGTGTAGCATATATGATAGGGGCTGTGGCTGCTGAGCACATACTGTTCCCATAGAGTTCTGTTTCCATAGGTGTGTGTGTGTATGTGTGTGTGTATCTGTTCATTTGCACCCACCTATAGTTCCTTTTTCTGACTCAACACCTCCTTCCATTTATTCGTCCGTTTTCCCTTCGCCGACTCACACCGCCACTCTTTGGTTCTCTCTGACTCACACACTTTTTTCCTCACCCTTCCACCTTGATTCGTTGCGGTGATTTACGGCGTCACTCCTCTGCCTGACTCGCTTCCTCGCTCCTTCCCTCCTTCATTTCTCTCTCTCTGCTATATCCTGTCATTATGACTGCGTGTTGAGTGAAGCCAGGGCAGTGATGAAGTACTTATCAGAAGACATTAAGGAGAACTAAGGGGAAGACTAACAATAATATTTTCCTTTTTCTCACATTTTCAATCTAAAGTTTCCCACACACCCAAAGTCATTTTGCCGGCTAAACAAAGGTTCCTTCTTGTCGTGGCTCATCTGCAGTAACTTGAGAGGGCTTTGGTAGTATAATACAGCCATTAAATTTTAACACCATTTGGATTCAAATGAGGTCAAATGAGGTAACGCGTCGTGCAAAAAAGGTTCGTCCCAGTATCAGAACATCAGGGTTTGTTTCTTGTTTCTTGCCCCAACAAGAAATGATTCTCGCCAAAACAGAACACATCAGTTTTCAACATCAGTAGTGAGGCTTTTTGAAAGCATGCTCTTTGCATTAAGAGTCTTGTACATTCAGAATCCGAACACTGGGCCAAAAGCAATCGGAAAAAAACTGTAATTGGTTGGAAGAAAACCACTATTTTCTATCAGTTGATTAGATTTTCACTTCAGTGGAGATTATCATACATCCCTTTTTGAGATTAACCGCTTTTCAAAAGGGGCTCAGGTGTTAAAATCTACATGAGAACATGCTCCGTACAAGCCACTAACCTGCACGTGTATGTCAACAGTTTGAAACATGACACACGTAGGGTGTGTATCGCCGAGGGAGAGAAGAGATAGGCATCTGGAGATGGTTCCTGCGCTCTGACCGAATGTAACGTGTGTGTGTGTGTGTGTGTTTGTGTGTGTGTGTGTGTGACTGGTATCTTCTGTATGCTCTGACACAGCACGAAAACCATTCCGGGGTGTCAGACAGTTGTCATAGTAACTGGGTCACAGGTGCAGACAGAATTATGCAGGCTCCGTGATAGTTTCTAAGGACCTAATTATGGGATAGCTGAGGGAATTGGGGCTGGGACGTGATTATTATGTCACACACACACACACACACACACACACACACACACACACAGTCAGACATTGGCATGTATGTGTCCGTGAGTCTCATGGCTAAATTGTCATCCATTATTTCAACTGCAGTTCCACCTAGTGGCGATTCTCAACATTACAGCTCAATATGCAATAACCACATTACAGGATACATGATAGCACCACATTTAACACATGTACCTTATAACTCATATTTTCTGAACTCAAATGGTAAAATTGATTTTATAATTATATTTATGACAAAAATACAAAAAAAGTTGAATTGCTTATTTTTGCTTGGTCTCCCCAGAGGGCGGCTCCAGCTCGATAGCAGGCATCCTGACTGCAGTGGGCATGTCCGTAGTGGGCGCAGTCGCTGGATACTTCACCTATCAGAAGAAGAAACTCTGCTTCAAGAATAGAGAGGGTAATTGTCTATCTAACAAACAAAATGAACTCACTTGCTTCATAATTGCTGTACACTAGTCATGACTAGGCTGTAGCACTAAAAAGAGCAGCCGTACTATGTTTGGTAAATATTTCTGACTCCCAACACGTCTCTAAACGAGACCGGCATGTTTGAGAGTTTTTTCTTTTGCGCCGAAAGACGTTTTGGAGGTAAAGCAGCCTTGCACAGCCAACTCAGCTTTCTCGCAATCCCAAGTCTCAGACATCCTACATGCCGATACTGCTGATTCAGCTAGGTTCTAATTTACAGTCAACACAGAGCTGAACCAAAGAAAAAGGGCCGTGGCGCGTTCTACCTGAGCAATCTAGGCAAAAGCCAAGTTCAGAGTTGGGAGCGGGTTGCGTAATAGTATTTTTTTAAGGAGAGTGCATTTCACTTCCTCTGGACATCGCTAGGACAGTTCAGTCAATGCTAGTGAAAACAGAGAGGTGAGGATTGTAATCGGTGATGTCATCAACATGTATAGCCTGGAGCCACTCGGCAGATGATAAATGGGATGCACAGAGGGATTGCTGTTAGCTTTACACGCAATAAAAGTTGTCTTTTATGATAACTAATCTGAACCATAACATATATCAGCATCCTTAGAAAATCCTTAAGAGTAGGGAAAACGTTTAATTGGCTAAATGCACGTGGAATCCAAATTGACATGCAATGCCCTGCCTACCTGGGTTTGTGTGTCTCTCTCTCACTCTGTCGATCTCTATCATTAGCTGCGGATCCAGAAGCTGCCCGCAAAGCTGACGCAACAGAGGCCCAGTCAGACCCCCAGGGTATGAACCCCACACACACACACACACACACAGTTACTCTCACTACTTAAAGTGGTGGTGGTGGTGTATTACTTTACTTTTCTATTCCACATGCCCACATGCATATAACCACACACACACACACATACATTTAATACACATTTACCTTCAAGTGTTTTGACCTTCACGCTGATCTTTGTGTGCTTTACATTTTGTTCGCAGTCCTTAGCACCCTGCTCAACTCTTCCTAGACCGACGGTGATCACATGACTGCCTGGACCAACCACAGTCAAGCAAAGTGGCGATCTCACTGTTAGTAAATTACTGTGAGGCCCCAGTGTAGGGCTGTGTGTGCGTGAGTGTGTGTGTGTGTGTATATGTGGGGATAAAGGAGTTCGATGTTAAAAAGGGAGCATGTGTGTGTGAAGAATAGGGATTTTGTGATTGTTACATTAAATTGATGGGTCACGCTTTGTACTTTAAACTGAAATCACGCCCCCCCATAAGAGATTGAATCTCCTATTATTACTTATGACCATAAGATGGCTAAAGCAATTCTAGAATAACCTGTTCCATTTTATTTGTATGGCTGCAATCCAGTTATCGTCATACAATGTGAATGTATGTCAAATGTGTGAAGTAGCACAAGTAGTTGTGAGCAGAAATTCTAAACCAATGACAGTCAGAGATGGTAGACGTCGTTTTACTCCTCCTTTTTACTGCAAACTTACAGCCCTCCAGCTGCACTGTGTTTAGGTCCCATAAAAAAATTGGTGGAAATTTCAAATTCTTTTCATCTTTTCAGCCAGTCACGTGAAAAACTGATTTTTTTGGTGTCGCAGTACTATAGCAGGAAAGATGCACTGTACTTCCTGGATTCTGGAGAGGCTGTTTTAGTGGTCCTATCCCTGTTTAGTGGACCAATGATGTCACTGTGTGGGTGTGTGCGCGTGTGCGTGTGTATTTTGATTGGTGATGGGCCTTAGTTTTAAATCATCACGGGTGACTACCACTTCTCCTCAGTCAATTCAGGAAAGTAAATTGAAAAGAAATTGAATGTTCCAAAAAAAAATTCTTAATCAATTAAATCATCAAAATCAATTAAAAAAACACCTAGAAATGAACTCACCAAGAGATTCCCTTCCTAAATTTACTCGAGTTGCAGTGAAGTCCGACCCCGTTTCTGTCAATGGATGAGTGCTCATTTAAAAAAATGGACAGACTTAAAAGTGATCACGTAGTAGCGTATTAGACGTTGTTCTGATCTAGTGTATGTCAATCTAGTCGTGATGCAGTAATTTGTCCTCTATAGTGCCTTACACTGACGCAGCCTGGCATGACCGCTCCAGAGACGTACAGGGGAAAGGACTCGAGCCGCTTGAGTGAAGACGGAAGCAAAATAGTAGATGAATGTTTCAGATATTTAAGAAACAAAAATCCAGTTCAAAAAGTTGCCCGTTTGCCGTTAATGACTGGAACGGTTTTATTTGCAGGACTTCTCTTTTTGTCTGTGCGTTGCGTTCAGGACTCAGCGATTCTCCGTCGATTTCAGTGGCGCGACTTTCCTCGCGCGTCTTTGGAGCGGTCGAACGAGCCAGTTGCTGTTACTGTGTTGTTGTTTTTTAATTGCTCATATCTCCGATTCATTGCAAATATCCCTCATCTGTGATTTTTCTATACAAATCATTTAGATGTCATGTACGTAATAGCAGCGGTGCCTCAAAGCTGACACAGACCGTCTGTAAACAACATGGTGGTATTTTGTGGTTATCGTTCACATGATTTGTGAAATGCCTCCGACCAGCGTTCTTACATGAAAAAAAGAAAAACGTCTAACTCTATGTCGCCGTCATAGCACAATAATAGTAACAACTTGGGAATGTCTTTCTGTTGCCTTATTATTTTATGCCTTACCGTTTTTGTACTTGCTCCTCCCCCTTTAAATTTTCAAAATAGGGTTATTGAGATTATAACGTGCCACTATTTGCGTGGCGTGCACGCTGTGTGTTACTTGTATAGCACCGTATAGCTATAACACAGGACAGAGACTGTTGCTAGCAGCCTAGCCTAAACATGAATGAGATTAATAGTCTGTGATATTGCATATTACGAATTCTATTGTACATACTGTAGGCTGGACTCTGGGTTAAAGTGCCGTGTGAAATCCATTCATATCGTTTAATCTTTGGTAGGAGTTTGCCGGGGCACATCGGGACCAACTGAATGGCTCATACTGCCGACCAAATAGTAAAATGTCTGCTACAACAGTGGACGCGGAGTAGCTTTCAGGCGTGATCCATTTAAATCAGGAAATCCCACTTTAAATGCGGGCTCCTACCTGTTCTGCGCCCCAGTAAAGTTAAACTGTATGGAAAGGAATCTGAGTAGGGCATTGATCCAGGTCTCTGCAGGCTTCCAGCACACCTGCACAGGCAGAATCCTCGCTAGGAGCCAAAAGGACTGACTCCTAGTAAAAGCGAACAGAGATTGAATCCTAGTCGAATACAAATGAGGATTGGACAATGAGGTGTGACGCGTATCAGTGACGTAGTCGACCAATTGGGGTTTGCTTTCCGGAGTGAAAACCGTAAAATGATCAGATGATGACAACAGATCCGAACTCAATATCTCGTTTCTGAGCTCATTGTCCAGTCCTGAGCTTTTTACCCAGAACAACATGACATCATCGCTCGAGAGCCAAGCGGTCGGATTCCTTGCAAATAAAGCAGAGAAACACAAAACCGTTGGAGCGCGGGTTCCAAATCAGAATGTAACCGGAGGAATCTCAGACTTATTGGCTCCTGAAGTGCACTTGGTGGATAACGCCAGGGCAAATCAATCCTGGCGCTGCCCAATCCTGCCTTACACTGCCTCTCTCATACCCCCCCTTGAGAGCAAAATATGAACAATACCATCATCAGAAAGGAACAATGACACAAGCGAGAGATGTTGTGCAGGTGATTTTAACACAATCTCTTTGGGAGAAGCACTTTCCTATCCTGTATACATCTTGATTCATTAAACATATTTAGACAATTCATGCTGACTTAGTGTAGGACTCTTCCTTTTTTATTTAATTACTCTGTCTGTTTTTATTTTGTTTTTGAACTGTCTTCTTTATTTTATCGTCTGGCACTTTTTTTTTTCTTTTTGAATTGTGTAAATAATGTTTGAGGAGTCAATAAAAGAGTTTTTGTGGGGGTGGCTGTCCAGTCTGCCTGTTGTCTGTCTGTGTCGAAGAATTTCTCATTCATACTGTCATGTGAAATTGGCGACATTGTGCTAGCAGAAATGTGTCTGTCACCATTACAACGAGTGGCTCCATTGACCTGCTTTCCACTGAGTGATACTGACATTTTTACAAAATATGCAAAACGTACAAAATATAGCGTGGGACAGGACAGGACAAATGTTTGCACTGATGGAAAACAAAACTAAGGCGTCCACATGGCTAGTGGCATGCAGTGTGTGTGTGTGCGCCTGTGTCTTTCTGTCTGTTTTTGTTGAGTACTGACAAAGCGTTTGAAAGTAAACCCAAAGAGTTATGACTAGTGAATCATAAGACATGACCCAAGATGCCTGATATGTCAGGTACTGTTTGTGTGTGATTTATGGCTCAGGTTCTATAAACAGGAGCTTGGGGCCCTCAGAGGTAATATGTGGGAATCTTCCCACCACACACACAGATACAAATACAAACGCAAGAATGCACACACGTTCACTGTATCACTTTCATTCCACACACAAGAGGCAATACAAACTAAGTTGAATCCAAGTTAATTTGACCACATTATGTTCCATTGCTGAAACTGTGAAACTGCCTGAGGGGTACATGTATGGAGCAATGTGTATGCAGGGAACGAACAAGAAAGAGGGTGACAACCAAGAATGAAGATAAAGAAGTATTATTTTAGAGGGAGCTGCAGTTGAACATGTAAGAGGCGCGTTTACTCCGGGCGCGTTCGGGAGCGCGCTCCTACGTCCGTCAGTACGACAGACGCAGGGAGGCGTGCCCCGCTGACGTCAGCGGAGTGGGAAAGTAACATTTCCTAGCTCTATGAACCGGTTTATTGTACAGCTATGAGGTGAGTCTGTATGTAATAAGTTAGCTTTTTTAACAACGCCCCGCTTGTTCCGGTTGAATTAAACCAAAACCAGTTGAATTTACTGGAAACTAAGAATTAACTGCTGACTTTGCCCTACCGAGTTGACCCGTTAAAGTAATGTTTGTAACATTATTTTTTGCATACATGTTATTCCACAACGTTGCGTGCGCTGTAGCATCAGGCTGCGTAGCAAAAAAAACAACCAAAACGAGAGCTTTCTGCGTGTGAATTTAGCGTTGTTTCTTACAACCACAGCATGCTTTATAGACCGTGGCAAATCCTTATTGAGTTTGACCTCGATACATGTTGATTATCTGACACTTCGTTTTATTGTTTTATTGCCTCAATCCCTTGTGAGACTCGGCAACGCGCCACGGTGCTGAACAAACAAGTGCAAAGTGTAAAGGAAATCCGTTACGTTTCCTTGCAGCCGGTTCTCTTAGATTTTTAGAAATAAAGTATAGATAAAAGCCAAAATAAAGGAAACACTGGAGTAGAGGAGGGATGCCAGGTACAGATGGTGGTAACTCAGGTAATTAAGCAATTACCCATCATGCTTAGGGTCATGTTTAAATGGGTTTAGACCCAGTTGTCCATCGTTTTGGCAGGCATTGCTCCATGAAGGGATCTCAGTGACTATGAGAAATGGCTGTTTTTTTTGGGGGGTACGTTTTGGCGTGAGAAGGTGATGTTGGCACATTAGTCTGAGGGAAAGACATCAGAAGAGCAGCTTGACGTCCGTGCACTGGGAAACTGGCACAAATGTCACACTAAGGCCTGAACGGGCAATTCCATCAAGAGCAGGTCTGGGTTCAGTGTGTAAACCCCTTTTTACACCTAAAAATGCACCTAAAACAGTAAAGTTGTGCAAAGAGCACAGGCAGCTGTCAACTGAACAGTGGAAAAATGTGCCAAGTCAGATGGTGTACAAGTGCTTCATCCACAAATTTGTTTTTGTTTTTTACCCACAATTATTTCTACTGTACCATTGACAAGGCCTATTTAATGGCATAGGCCTTGTTTTTGTCAACCAATGGTGTTATTACCGCTCATGACTTTTCCCCTTCAGATTGTAGGAAATAAAATGGAGCATGAGACCTGCAGAAAACTGAGTTTGCAACAACTTGTAAATCTTAGCAGTGCTGAGAGTGGTTACAGCAGTGGGTGTTTCTTGGATGCTGGAAATCATCCTAAACATCCTTCCTGTTGAACCTGTTGAAGGGAGTGTTACATCAGGCCCTGTGTGTTAGTAACTGTGTGTATTTACGCATATTTGAAAAATGCAAAGGACATGATTTAGTGTTAAGTCAAATGAAGTCACCGACATAATTTCTGAACTTTCACCATTAGGCCTCTCCCACTGGCCCGTCTTCTCCTACCCCTGCTTCTGGCAGCAGGAAGTGATGTCACGGGGGGAGAGGTGGACAGGAAGCCCAACTTTGTTCTGATTATGGTGGACGACCTGGGCATTGGCGATGTGGGTTGCTACGGTAATGATACCATCAGGTAACCGCTAGCAACCAAATGTGTGTGGTTGTCTTACCTGTATAGCCTCAAAAGCTCTCTCTCTCCCTCTCTCTCTTTCTCTCCCCCACTTTCCTACTTTTCATTTTCCATCATCACATTTATCATTTCCTGTTTTTACTGTCATCATCTCATCCTACTTATTCTCACTCACTGTCTAGCCCGCCCTTTCCACCTTCTCTGCTCTCTCTTTCTCTCTCCCATCTGGCTGCCTTTCATTTTTCATTACTGCCGCCGTCCTCTTCATCACCCCTCTTTCACTCTGTATCATCTCGTATTAGTCGCCGTCACATCGCTCAATCTCCCGTGCCGGTAAATTTTAACACTCTTCACACTCTCTCCGCCTCTTATCCATTTTATGTATTTATCTATATAATGCGTTTGCCCTCTCCTGCAAGGACGCCTAACATCGACAGGCTGGCTTCAGAAGGGGTGAAGCTGAGTCAGCACATTGCGGCCGCTCCTCTCTGCACCCCCAGCAGGGCCGCTTTCATGACGGGGCGCTACGCAGTCCGCTCGGGTAGCGCACACACACTTACACCTACACACAGTCACACACACGCACAAACGGCTTTGTTTGATTTTTATGTTCATGTGTATTATTTGTGTGTGTGTGTACACGCCAGGACTGGGCAGTACAGGCCGGGTGCCGGTGCTGCTGTTCCTGGGAGGTTCGGGGGGGCTGCCCCCCAAAGAGACCACCTTCGCTAAGAGGCTGCAGCAGCAAGGATACACCACGGGTCTAGTGGGTAAGATAATGTAACGTGAGACTTAACGGGTCCCCGTAGGGAGAATCTCTGTACACACGTATGCAGTCATGTAGTCACGCCTTCTTTGCGCCTGCTGACGTGAGGGGAAAGCGATGACTGACGTACTTTATGTCCGCTTTATACCTACTTTATGGTCCTTAGGGATGTAACACTACTTTATGGCCATCAATGGAACACTTTTTTTGCACCTTCCCACTAATGATTTCCAGGAACCTTTAAGAGTCAGACAGGCGTTAGACGTGTTTCCTCACAGGGACAAGTTAGGCTGGGCTCACACCACGAGGTTGCATCACGCACGAGGAGAATCGTCACAGATGTTCTTCTCTCTAATCTCAAACACGCACAGACTACAAGATCTGAAAATAATGGTGCATCACACACTAGAGGATATTACTAAGATTATCGTGCCAGAGGGAGCCTGAATGCACCGCCTCGCGTGATCTCATGGGGAAGTAAATGTAAACAAAATGTAGACTGACATGGTGAAACCGGTGCAACTTGCTTTACTTATGCTTTGCAGTGAGAAAGAATCACTGTTTCCCCTCAAATGCCCCTATATTGCAACACGTAAGGTAAAAGACGTTTCATTCATTCCCGCCCACATTAGGTAAAATAAAGCATAGACATAAAACGGGAAGAATATTTACATTTTAATCCAATCAAAGAGGACAGAATCAAATGCATACAGTGTACATTGCAACCAATAAAATAGTTTCAATGCTGTGATGTGTGTTACCTTGTTTACAGTGAGCCGTTAAACTAGCTGAACTAACCTTAACTATCAATATTGCAAATATGCTTCTGCAAACATGTCAAAAGAACCAGTGCATCAGAAAGGAAAATACAGTCAAACAAAACTTAACTTCGACGTTAATAATGTTACATCCCTGACGTCCACAACTCTGTTGGAGCCTGGCCCTCCACCTAGAACCAGCGCAGCGGCAGCCAGAAGAACCCCAAAGCAGCAGCCCTGTGCCCGCTGAGACTGTCAAACCGCCGGCATTGAACCAAAACAGGCTAGCGCTGGCTCCGACTGCCTGGAGGGTTGTTGTCGGGACATAGAGACGGATAAAGCTGCACAGCTAATTGTAGACAAAAAGGAGACCGCTAGATCGTTTGGCCAAAGAGAAAGGTACTTTAATGCAAATTGGTACAAAAATAGAGAGCGGTTAATTCTTTGCTGCTGTCAAACAGTTTGTAACTTTCTCCAAATGTGGAGATGACGGCGTCCGCCAGCCTGTGGTGCAAGCAAGCTATAGTTACTCCGCAGAAGTTTAGTGCGAGTCTCCGATCTATCTATCGCTACACATACACAGTCACACATACACTCTTTTTGGCCCCCGCACTTCTGAAATGAATCCGGCGCCCGTGCTTGGAAGACACATTATATAGGCAGTCGTGTTCTTGCCACATATCTACAAGCCTTTCCTCCATCTCAGCTGTCCAACGCACCCGTACAACAGTTTGTTGTTGTTTCTTCATTCACTTCCGTGTCCTTGTAGATTGTCTCTCTCATTGGCTATTGTGGTCCCGCGCTGAAAGCAGTGACGTAATCATCCCGATTTGAAATCCTAGATATCAAACACGTTTGATATTATCGGGGCGTCCCCGAGCGGATCTGGATGTTAAGATTGGATCTGTAAACCGCTCACATTATCAGATAATCGGTGCCAAACAAGATCACTCCGCCGATTGCCGAATTGGGGATAAATCGGCCCAATTATCCTCTAGTGTGAGTCCGGCCTTAGGCGTTAACTCAAATATTTGATCCAGGTGTTATGCCTCAAAAGCAAAATAGCTCACATGTTGAAGCAGCAACATAAAGACAAAGTAATTTATTTAACAACAAAAAAAAATAAATAAAGAAACTCAGGAAGTACTCACAACACTTTTAAAAATGATAAGAGCAGGGAGGTCTGGCTGAAAGGAACAAAACGAGGAGAAGGCACTGGGCCAACCACGCAGTGGGCCGTCGGAGCCAGGACTTCTCCCTAAGCTAACCAGAACGGGAGAAACAAACTAATCTATCAAACAAAACCGAAAACTGGACTACCAGCCCTCCCTCCCCAAAAGAAAGGAGCCGGCTACACACAAAATTAACCAAAATAACATGCTGCTGGAAGGAGTCTGTCCTCCACTCTCCAGAAGGGACCTTTATACAGGGACACCCTCATCAAGCCCAAACCATGGGCACCTGTGCAGAGAGAGGGAGACAAAGGGAAAAGCAAAGCAAGGGGGGAGCGCGTAACACCCCCACCTTAAGTTAGTGAGTTATATTAATTATTCACCAACAAAAACACCTACAAGCACGACAATGCGTCCGCCAGGATATTATCCCTGCCACGGATATGCCTGACGTCCACATTGAAGGCCTGTAGAAACAGACTCCAGCGCATTAATCTCTGGTTTGTGTTACACATCTGCTGTATGAACACAAGAGGGTTGTGATCAGTGTAGACCACGACAGGGGCACTAGAGGAACCGACATAGACCTCGAAGTGGTTCAAGGTGAGGACTAAGGCCAGAGCCTCTCTCGATTGTAGAATAGACACGCTGGTGACGGTTAAACTTCTTTGAGAAGTAGGACACAGGATGTGGTATGCCATCAGCACCATCCTGAAGAAGGACAGCGCCCGTCCCCAGTGTCACTAGCATCAGTAGCTAACATAAACGGCTGAGCAAAATCTGGCACGGCAAGCACGGGAGCATTGGTCATCAGGGCATTAACCTGCTGAAAAGCATGCTGACAACTGTCAGACCACAAGAAACGGTTATTTGGACTTAACAAATCAGTCAGAGGCGAGGCAACAGCAGAAAGATTCTTGCAGAACCCTCTGTAGTAGCCAACCATTACTAGAAAACTGCGCAGTTAAGTGTTGTAGCAACACGCTCGAACAACATGAAATATGTGTCAACATCTTTTTCACGAAAAGGTGGAACCAGACAAATGTTTTTACTCACATCAAACCCAGAGGGCTGGCGAGATGCAGATACAGAAGTTAACTAATTCTTTCAGGCGCAATGCCCTATTGGACCACGACCCACAACCTTCCCCAAGTATGTCTGTGGCTTGACCGAATTCACATTTTGTGAGGTTGTGTGAGATTTGCACTGCACAAGCGTTCAAACAGTTTATATTTGCTGAACACGAAGAGGCCATGAGTCTGAATAAATGACCAAGTCATCCAGATACGCGCCGCAGCCTGCCAGGCCAGACAGGACGATGTTAACATGCGCTATTGGTCTCTTCCTGAAGCTTTCTCAGCTCAAGATCACTAGTAACCTGCAGTTTCTTCTAGGGCTAAACGCCGTAATGAAAGCTCAAGCTCTTTCAGACGCACCGCTTCAGTAAACTGCCCTCTACTAGACACGGGAGGAGTTTCCTCACACACACTTCAGGAAAGACCTCTCGCTCCCTTAAAACAGACAGTAAAGTTTAGAACACTAAACTCGGAGGTATCACAAAGTAGTTCACTGTGTCAACAAAGTGTTACAGAGACACAAAGTAACACGCACATGTTAAAACTACAAACCGGTCAGCACTGTGCCAAACAAAGTGTCACGGCACGACGAAGCAACATGCAGAGGCTCCAGCCACCCAACAGGTGTACACACTAACCACCAATCAATTAGCATTACACTAAGGCCCGGCGCACAAAATAGACCAAGCTACAAACTAACCGCACGTGCCAAACAATTAGTTTTGACGAGCCGCCAAATATGTTACGGCCTCAAAAGCAAAATAGCTCACATGTTGAGGCAGCAACATAAAAGGACACCAAACCGAGTTAAAGAAAAGTAATTTATTTAACAACAAAAAAAAAAAGAAACTCAGGAAGTACTCACAACACTTTTAAAAATGATAAGAGCAGGGAGGTCTGGCTGAAAGGAACAAAACGAGGAGAAGTCACTGGGCCGAACCGCAGTGGGCCGTCTGAGCCAGGACTTCTCCCTAAGCTAACCAGAACGGGAGAAACAAACTAATCTATCAAACAAAACCGAAAAACTGGACTACCAGCCCTCCCCAAAAGAAAGGAGCCGGCTATACACAGCATTAACCAAAATAACATGCTGCTGGAAGGAGTCTGTCCTCCACTCTCCAGAAGGGACCTTTATACAGGGACACCCTCATCAAGCCCAAACCATGGGCACCTGTGCAGAGAGAGAGAGACAGAAGGGAAAAGCAAAGCAAAGCGTAACACCAGGTAACGTGCAAGTTGGTTTGGGTGCTTCCAGGAATGTTTTATTCAGCGTCTATACAGAGTGCAGTGTCTATATCTGTCTTTTTCTTGGCTTTCTCCCTGTGCCTGGGTTTAGACAAGATTGGAACATTTTTATTGTACACAGCGGGGCAATTTGAGATGCAGCGGAGGATGTGAACACCCTCGCAATTGTAGGGAGCGCACAGCAGCACATAAAAAGCCATAACGGGCAGCGATTACACGGGCGTCAGACACAAGTGCCGCGGAGTGCAAAAAAAGCGCGTGAAAGTGCAGTCTGTGTCTATTTACATTCCAGCTGTTGACACCGTCGACCACGCCGTTTTACTTGGAACGCCTCGAGGCTGGCCGGGGGCCGGGTGCAGGGGAGAATCGAGCTAGTGTTCAACTCATGTTTGGGAGCTGCGCAATGCAATATGTGTCGCTCAGTTTTTACCCTCCGTTTTGTTGTGAGATGTTTCATTACAGGAAAGTCGAACTCTCTCTCTCTCCAGGTAAGTGGCACCTGGGTGTGAACTGCGAGCGCAGAGGGGACCACTGTCACCACCCTAACCAGCACGGCTTCAGCTACTTCTACGGCCTGCCGTTCACCCTGTTCGCCGACTGTGTGCCCGGAGAGGGGACAGTCATCCTGGCAGACTTCCAGCACGCACTCCAAAACCTGTCGCTGTTGCTCGGACTAGGACTTCTCACACTGGTAGGAGCGGGGCTTTTTGTCTGTTCTGTGTATGTGATTTCTTTCTAACCCCATTGTGTGTGTGTGTGTGTGTGTGTGTGGGGCTTCTCAGGTGTGTGTCCGCCTGTGCGGCCTCATCGGAGTGAGCGCGGGGCTGCTGGCGGCGCTGACCTGTCTGAGCATCTTAGCGTTTGCGGTGTGGTACGTGCCCTTTAAACTCGTGGCGACCTGGAACTGCATCGTAATGAGGAACCAGGAAGTGATCGAACAGCCAATGACGGTGGAGACGCTGCCCCAGAGGTTGCTGGGAGAGGCGCAGAGCTTTATAAAGAGGTAGGATTGTTTCTTTTTAATAGATTTGAATGATCCTGATTGTGTTTTCTGGCTTTTAGAGAGAATATTGACTGGACTGGAATATGACATAATAGAGTCATTTCTTATTGTACTTGATTTCCTTGGTGATGTTTATTTTGAAAAATAAATAATAACAGAATAAAACCAATTGAAACATGTGACTAGTGAATTATATTTATGTTATTGCCTTTTAAGAAATTTGATAGATACATTTACATGATATAATCATCAGTACAGTAATGTTAAAGTTGTATACATTTCCTGATCTCCACAGATACCTGGAGGAGTGCAGATCATCCATTGCTATAGGGAGCTGATGTTAACGTCACATCCAGACATTTCTCATAGGCTGCCATTCTAATCTGCAGCGCTAATGAATCCACATGGTTAATGTTTAAAATACCAGATGTGGCTCTCCTCTCCTCTCCCCTCCTCTCCCCTCCTCTCCTCTCCTCCTCTCCTCTCCTCAGGAATGCCGATCAGCCGTTCCTCCTCTTCCTCTCATTGGTCCACATCCACACACCACTCTTCACAACGCCCGCCTTCGCTGGCAGGAGTCGCCACGGTCGCTATGGTGACAACATGGAGGAAGTGGACTGGATCATAGGTGAGGGGGGCGAGGGCTTGTAAAACCGAACGTGTTAATAAGCCCTATTTTGGCCTCATACACTCAAAATGTGCTTATAATGGCACCTTATCAGCACTGTAACCCTAACCCTAACCCAGTGTATCCCATAATGCACTGCATAATCCCTATCGCTATCTTTTACATGATGTTTCTAGGTGAGATGACGGAGACGGTGGATTCCCTCGGCCTGGCCAACGACACTCTGATGTACTTCACGTCGGACCACGGCGGGCACGTGGAAGGCGCCGACGCGCGCGGCCAGAAGGGGGGCTGGAACGGCGTCTACAAAGGTTAGGCGACGTCGCGGGTCGCCGCTTCGTCGACACTCTCTTTTTCTCACTCCTCTCCTCTCAATAACAACATTTGCATTCAGTATAATACAAAGTTTGGTTTTTTTAGCACTTTTCAGAGGACTGTGTAAAATGAAAAACCTTGACTCACGGGGTGGGGCATACAATTTAAGACACAGTATTAATGCTGCAGTTTGATCTTTCATGGTGTGTGTGTGTGTGTGCGTGTGCGTGTGCGTGTGCGTGCATCTACATTTAACAGTGCATTTTGCTGCTGGGAATGGAGACGATGACAACGTGTCCTTTCCTCCTCGTCCTCTCCCCTCTAGGTGGGAAGGCTATGGCGGGGTGGGAGGGGGGCATCCGAGTGCCCGGCATATTCCGCTGGCCCGGCCGACTGCCGGCCGGGAGGGTGGTGGATGAACCCACCAGCCTCATGGACCTGTACCCCACGCTCAAACATTTGGCCGGGGACACGCAACCAGACAGGTACAATTTTTCTCTTGTGATGTGGAGGCTGTTGTGTTCATGTGCTCTGTTGACTTTCATCTTTAAGCGCATTTTTGTCCCGTCCCGTCCACCCTATCTCTGCCGCCCTCTCTCTACCGGACCCTCTCTCAGACTGTTAGACGGCTATAACCTCATGCCGCTGTTAGAGGGGAGGGCAGAGCGGTCGGAGCATGAGTTCATGTTCCACTACTGCGGCGCCTACCTGAACGCAGCACGCTGGCACCCGCCTGGCAGTGAGTACACACACTCAAACACATTTGACTTTTATAGATTACACAGATAGACATAGTTATATTAAGGGAAAGTATAATGTCGTGAAAAAATGGATAATGACTATGTAGTATATGAACACACATGAACACATATGAAAGTAAAAGTGTGTGTGTGTGTGTGTGTGTGTCCAGGCAACTCCATCTTCAAGGTGCACTTCTTCACTCCCAACTTCTTTCCCCCGGGAGCCGGTGGTTGCTACCACACCAAGATCTGCATGTGCCACGGAGACCACGTGACGCACCACGACCCACCGCTAGTCTACGACCTTTTCCGCGACCCCTCGGAGTCCCGCCCGCTGACCCCCGACACCGAGCCGCGATTCGCCGAAATCCTCGAGCAGACGGCCAGAGCCACGGAGGGGCATCGGAAAACACTCGAGGACAAACTTGCGCCCGGCGGCGTTCCCAACCAGATGACTTGGGAGAAGGTTCTGTGGCGACCCTGGCTGCAGCCCTGCTGTGGGACATTTCCATTCTGTGGCTGCAAAGAGGGCACAACACACGCTTAAGGACACTTTAACACCATTGGCGATATAGCTTTGAACTTTTATGCACTCGCTTCTTGCCCAAACGCGGCATCTATTGCACGCCCAACCGTCCTGGTAGGGCGATCCCTCTCTGAGTAGCCCCTCCCTCTCTGAGTAGCCCCTCCCAAGGTTTCTTCCATTTTTCCCTAAAAGGTTTTTTGGGAGTTTTTCCTTGTCCTCTGTGAGGGTCCAAGGCTGGGGGATGTCGTGTACTAACATAACTAATATTCATTGTTTTCACACTTTGGGTGCTGTGAAGCCCTTTGAGACTGGAACGGTGATTAAGGGCTATACAAATAAAATGTGATTTGATTTGATGTAGCTTGTTTTTCTGATAGTTCCAGCAGCTGCAGTGGATTTTTAATAGCAGAAAATGTTTCAGCCATCTAAAGCATCAACAGTTTTGGTGTGGAAATAGAAGTAAGGGGCTTCTTTCTAGACCTGCTGTTATTTTGCAAGCCAATAAAAGTAACCCAGCTCACCCAAAGATGATCAAATCTTCACGGTGGTGATGAATTTCTCCTTCTTATGAAAAGTGAAGTCCAATTTTTCAGTCAGGTGGATAGAAAACACAGTTGCTCATGAGGTGACTCCCGTCCCTAGTGCGCATCATTCCACTGACATCTGTAGTTTAGGGTGTCTGCCATCAGGGGGCAGAGTCAGACTGTGTGTGTGTGTGTGTGTGTGTGTGTGTGTGTGTGTGTGTGTGTGTGTGTGTGTGTGTGTGTGTGTGTGTGTGTGTGTGTGTGTGTGTGTGTGTGTGTGAGAGAGAGTGTGTGAGTGAGTGAGAAAGAAGGAGACTGAAAGAGTTCAGCTCAGTTCAGTAGCTTTAGGCTACTCTCTAAACGGGAAGCTGCATGGTATTAAAAAAGACAAGTTTCACCATTGTGTATATCAGCAGTGCAAAGCAGAAATAAATACTTAGTCATAAGTAAATAAATAAAATTCTGTATTGCTCCAGTTAAAGCATAAATGTGTGTGTGTGTGTTGGGGGGCGGGCGATGACATGATAAATTCAGACAATGTCTCGCTCCACGTTGCTTTTAGCCTCTAGTGCTCCCAGAAAAACCTTCCAGTTCTCATCTACCCTCGTTCCTTTCTTTCTTTTCCTCATCCTCCTTAAGATTCCTCCTTCCCCTGACCCATCGCCTCCTCCTGTTTTCCTCGTCTTTCTAGAAACGACGTGATATCTTTTGATCCCTGTATAGGGATATAAGTGTCTTTTTAACACGCGGCCACATCCAGGGAGGTCAGAGGTCGGCTACAGAACAGCTGGTAGGGATTCACTGTCTTGCTTAGGGGGGGGCTTGAACCTGGGTCGCTCGGTTAAAGGACAGTCTGCATTGAAAACTTTACCATCATCAGCATCATCATCAGCATCATCATCATCACCATCCACTCCCTTCAGCAGCGCCTGCATCGTATGTTGAACTTTCCTACGGCAGCAGTCTGTAATCGCTCTCCTCCTCCTTCCTCCTCCTCTTCCTCTTCCTCCTCTCACAACGTTTGCATGCGTCTGCTCTTTCATCTTGACTGTAATTGTCAGCATCGTCATCGTCGCAGTGTTTACCTCCTCCCACCCCGTCCCACATCCAGTTCATTACAGTAGCTAGTCTATTATATCTCTGACGGTAAATCACGCAGTCACCCGTACTTAATGACATTTGGCTGCACGTCAAGCCTAATGATGGCTGGTGGGAGAGCAGTGTATCACGTCTCACACACACACACACACACACACACACGCACGCCCGTATATCATGTTTTGAACAGATCGGTGGGTTTCTGTAAAGGTCAGTGCTTCGGGAAAAAACGTAAAGCATCTTTATAGCTCGCTGTTTGCCTTCACGCACGCACACACGTGCTTAGCTGGCCATAGACAGGAACGTGTCATGGCAGACTGCACACACACACACACACACCAACAGCTAAGGGGCTGCTGTTGTTGTTTTTTCCAGTTATGGTTTCATGCCTCATAGTTAGAAACCCGCTAAGAATAGAACTCATTATAGACCAGTGAGCTTTTTTAAAGTCAACATCGTCAGCCGACTGTGGCAGGATTACTTTTGTTCTGGGAAAAATGGGTTTTCCATAATGGCAATTAGCTATCGCCTCCACCCGGATTCACAGAAAATGTCAAGCATAGCAATTTTTTTTTTTTTTTTTTTTCTTGTATTCAGTATTTGAAGTCAATAATGAAAACATTGCTGATATCGACAATTCGTCTTTAAATGTGTGTAACGCGCACACTGAGCAACAACGTGTGCTGTCAGTCAGATTGTGGAGGAAGAGGTTTCACTGTACTCCTGCTGCCCGGTATCCTTTCCTCTCCCACCCCTCCATCCTCTCTCCTGTTCTCTTCTCCCGTTTTCCAACACCACTCACTTACTTTTCCTTCTCACACTTGAAATTCAACCCTGATATTATTGGTACTTCAAGTAGTACTTCAAGACTGCAGTTGTCAAATTGAATGCTGGCAGTGACAGCGGATCTGCAGGGCCTCTGCTTCCTATGGAGGCTTAAAAACTGGCTCAAACTCAGCGGAATATCCCTTTTAACGTCACCCAATCTCTGCCTCCTTTCCCTCCCATTGCCTCTCTCCTCCTTAACAGTCTCTGTGAACTATGAGACACTCGGGCATGGGGTGTTTTGTGGCTGGTCAGTAGCCATATTTGCTCCGTTCCATTTTGTTAAAACCGCAACTGACCACTGTGTGCGAAGCAGTCACATACCATTACAATCTACAGTTCATGCCCAACGCAGCGTGCACTCTCTTGTCCTCATATCTCCATTTTATTTATTTTTTTATTTTTTAATGAAAATGAGAGCTAACCGCTGCGTGATCCATGACCTGAACACAAAAATTCATTGTGAAATGTAGGAGGGGGGGAAAAAGCAACATTTTGCAGATGCAAGGTTTCTGTAGGGCATATCTATCTATCTATCTATCTATCTATCTATCTATCTATCTATCTATCTACCTACCTACCTATCTATCTAAAAAGGGAAGAAGAAAAAAACAGAAACTCTGTGTGGGTAATAGGTTGCCAGTTGTGGTCTCATCCACCACAATAGATTGCAGCGGTGAAGAGCCAATTACCCACATTACGACACTATTACATTAAGAAGTACTGGGAGTGTGTTTGAGGGGGAGAGAGAGAGACTGGGTGTCAGGTCTGTCGATGAATGAGGCTGTTAGGGAACAGGATGAAGGAGTTTACACTGCTATTAATGTGGATTGGATTTGTGTGTGTGTGTGTGTGTGTGTGTGTGTGTGTGTGTGTGTGTGTGTGTGTATGAGAGAATGCATGTGCTTAGTTGTGTGTGTGTGTATATGTCTCATGTCAGTGAAATGGAGACAGATTTTTGGATATGTAGGTATATGTTTGTAGACTTTCACTTTACACACACACACACACACACACGCACACACACACACACACACACACAGCCGGTCTCTCTAAGCCCCTCTCGATTTCTGCACGGCCTTACTTTGGCTTTGCATCTAAATCTCATTCTGATCAGCATGAGGGGAGTTGTACGGAAGAATACCACGTTGTGTTGTAATGCCTGGAGTGGTGTGTGTGTGTGTGTGTGTGTGTGTGTGTGTGTGTGGAGTGGGATACAGTATGTTTGGTTTAAGTGTGTCACGTTGCGTACCATCTGGTCAAAATTACACCTCGCAAAGGGACTTGGCTTTAGGCAGGGAATAGGGCACTTGGGCTGGCATGTACACACACACACACACACTTTTAGTTCTTACACACACTTTCTCACTTAAAAGACGCATACGTACTTAATAGCGACAAAACAAAACAAAAAGATATACACACACACACACTACCTCCTGCTGGCCCGAGGCCCATTACAGTCAAGCCCTCCTTGTTGCCAGGAAGTGTTTAGGTAGGCGGGGCATGATGAGGAACAGATAACTAAATAACTAGGCTAATGGGGCGATGCAAGCCTAACACACACACACACACACACACACACACACACTAGCCTAGCAAGCAGATACAGGCTTTCTACCCTTAACCTCTCCCTCCCCTCAAATCGACAGCGTTTGGCCCTCGCTGCCTTCATCGTTTCCTCACACTCTCTGGAGCAACGCTTGACACGCTTCGATTCAGAATACAGCGAAAAAGGCTAAATTACAGGAAAAAGCACCGGAGTAGCGGCCGTGATTAGACGGGGAAACTAACATTCTCCAAAGAGAACCTGTGTCTAATTACAACATCTCAACTCAAAAGTGCAGATGGCACAGCGGCTTTAACCTTATATGATACCTGCAAAACTGCACAATAGAAGTAGATAGAGTCAGTTTCCTTCTGAACTCGAAGACAAAAACAAAAAACACATTTGCTTCCACGTGCTTCTTTGTGCATCCTCTGAATTTTTTAAGGCATGGAAGACCCCGATGTTGTAATATTGACTATTCTGCCAGCCTGCGGCGGGTATACTCTTCTGAGTCTGAACAAAAGCCAATTTGTTCTCGTTGAGGAGAATTTGAACGGGGGGTGGGGGGGCGGTGGAGGGAGCTGAAGTGCAGAGAGTACAGAGTTGGCAAGCAGCTGGACTTGACACACCGTTGCCCAGAAATCCTGCGGTGCCAAACGCTGTAGTACAAGGTGCGGGTTTGGATTCGCACAGAAACTGATCTGAATTTGAACCCCTTTGGCACTCAATTCTGCGCACACACACACACACACACACACACTCCAATTTCCTGGCTGTAAGTGGCAGCGATCGGATCTTGGCTGTATCAACGAAGAAAAATCCATTTGGGACGCAAAGGGTTAAAATACAGTACGGAACTCCAAGTTGGAAGCGTTTAGAATAACAAAGCAAATGTGGCCCCATCAGTCATCGTGACGGGGCCCGGGGCCCGGCGGGAAAAAAAAGCAGAGGGGATGGGACAAAGGGTCTGAATGAATTATGGAAGAGCGACGGAGAGCAGGGGTGATGTGTGATGGAACGATGATGGCAGGGGTGGAGGACGGAGGAACGGAGGCATAGCAACGGCAGAAGTGCTTCAGGTGTGACCAACAAGATACAGACCGGCTGATTTCTTTCTTTTTCTCGGAGAGTTCCATGGAGAAAGGGAGGGAGGGGAGGAGGAGGAGGGAGAGAAATGAATTTAGACCGGCCTCTGTCGTACCTTTTTCCTAGGAGGGATGGAGAATAGAGGAAAAACACACTGCAGTGGAAAAGACTAAAGGAGATAGAGGCAGAGGCACGGATGGAAGGATGGAAGGAGGTATAATTGCAAGATACTGAGCCAAACCTTGGTTATAGAGGTGGATGAGATGGAGGGATGGAGGGATGGAGAGGTAGACGAGAGGGAGAGAAGTAAGTAGGGAGAAGGGAAGGGAGGGATTAAGAAAGGGAGAAATGTATCTGTCTTATGGAGGAGAGGGAGAAATAAAGGGAGGGCGAAGAAGGAAGAGAGCGATAGAGGGAGGGAATGATGGATAGAGCGGCAGAGGGAGGTCTAGCAGCAAAACAACTGAATGACTGATGCGGGGGTCAATCTGTCTGAGGGAGCAAGGTGGAAGGAGGGATGGATATTGAGAGAAGGGTGTTGTGTCTTGAAGGAGAAATAGAGATGGGTGTGGGGGGGGGGGTTGAGGGAGGGAGGGAGGGAGCGGAGGGGGGCGGGGTCTCGGAAAAACAGCAGGAGACGGGTGGGAAGCATCCGTCACTCTGGCGCGATGAGGAGCGAGCAGGAGAAAGGGAGGGACGAGAAGAAGGGGAGAGAGGAGGGAAAGATTGAGAGAGGCTCGGCTCGGGGGCATAATGATGACAAAATGACAAGAGGATGATCGAGGCTCGGGTCAGTGTTTACCCACGAGAGAGAGAGAGAGAGAGAGAGAGAGAGAGAGAGAGAGAGAGAGAGAGAGATGCCTGAAAGGATAGGGTCACTCTCTACGAGGGGAAGGAGAGATTGAGGGATATCGATGGAGGGGGAGATAGAGGAGAGAGCGAGGGATGATGAAGGAATGACAGATGAGCCTGAGGTGGGTGGGGGCTTGGTTAAAACTCAGGAGAGAGGGATGATGGGAAACAAGGAGAAAAATAGCAATCCGATGAGCGTTTGGAGTGAAAACGATTGAGTCCGTGAGTTATCCGGTCTGCGGCAAATCTACAGTTTCTCTAGAGGCGGGAGGGAGAGAAGAAGAGACGAGGAGGCATGAGTGATTTGGTGATGCCTTAGAGGAGGAGGGGGGTGGGGGGGAGTAAAATGGACAGGAAGAAACGACAAGAGAGAGAAAGACAGAGAGGCCTCCGTTCAAGCCCGGTGGGAAGAAGATGGAGGGAGTGAGGGGAGACGGCGTGTCAGAGGGGTCACTGTTTCTTTTTTTTCTTTCTCAGTGGACAGAGAGAGAGAGAGAGAGAGAGAGAGAGATGGAGGGGCGGACAGAGGGATGAAATGGGAGCGAGCGAGGGAGGCGATGGCGGAAAGTGCTGAGTCACCGTACCGGGATGGAAACGGAGGTGATGAGAGAGGGTGAGGAGAGAGAGATAAAGGGGGGGGGGGGTGAGGTCATACTCATTAAACATATGTAGGTCACCCCCCCCCCATCCCTCTCCCTCCCTCTCTCTCTCTCTCTCTCTCTCTCTCTGATGACTTAGGCTTAAGAGCACACCTGTTTCTCAGTGATAATGGCAGCATATTGGAATGCGTCTCTGGTGTGTGTGTGTGTGTGTGTGTGTGTGTGTGTGTGTGTGTATCCTGAACCGGTCCTAACACCCCTCTGCTTCTTCACCTTTCTTATGATCATCATCATTATTAGTTTTAACACCCGATTGGTTGTCTGCCCAGGAGAGGAACGGTAACTCTAGAGTTATTGAATTGAAGAAAGAAAAGGCTGCCTGGGTGCGTGTGTGTGTGCGTGTGTGCGTGTGTGTGTGTGTGTGTGTGTGTGTGTGCGTGTGTGTGTGTGTGTGTGTGTGTGTGTGTGTGCGTGTGTGTGTGTGTGTGTGTGTGTGTGTGTGTGTGTGAGTTCAGCGCTAACTAGTTTAGCAGCAGTGAGCTTCACTGAGCCTCTCTCTGCAGAGGGAAGGACAGCTAAGGTCACTGTTCTGTTAGACTGCACCCAGCCAACAAAACATCCATTGACAATCATGAGGGTCGTTTTTTTTTTTTTTTTTGCAGATCGTGTTCCAGGTGTCATTCATGCGTTAGCTTAACTTCCTGCCAATATGTCAGACTAATTCAAAACTGCCCCCCCGAGTTAACTGAAGGAATGAGTTTAACGGATCTCAGCTATTGCACAGCACCAATGCGGTGTCATGCACGTGTGATACCTGCAAAACATCAATAATAGCTACGGGAGTGGCTATAGCTATAGCTTTGCACCCGAAACCTACAAAAGCACAAGTTATTTTTTTCTTGTACAGATGAGACGCACATGTCACACCACAAATCAATGGCCACACCATTTCATTGGCCGGTGGGGTTGTTGCCCCAGGGACCGCTGAGGGAGGCCTAGTGGCGCTATAGTGTGACGTGTCTCTCCCAACTCCCAAGGCTTTTCTTTTTTCTTTTTCACCTCTTTTTTACGCGCCAGTCTCATCCATTAAAGTTAGTTGAAGGTTTAGTCTCATCGCTCTTTGAGCCGTCTCTTTTAAGTGAACGATGGGAGCCGACGATGGTTTTTTTTGTGTGTGTAAATGAATACAAAACAGAATGAGAGGATAAACCTATAATTTATGAGTTGAATATAATAATAAAAAATTATATGTCTTTATATGTTTATATATATTATTATATTATTATAAAATGTCTTGTTTGGGAATAGTACTTTAGAGCCAAATCCTGCAAGAATAGTGACACTAGAATTTAGGAGCGAGCACTTCTCGAGTCTTAGATTACAAATGCCCAACACATCGCCGCTTGTGATGTGCGTGATTTCGAATAGACTGAATCATATGGAGTGAATATGATGCCAATACAACTTACAAATGTTTTTAGAGAGTCACAATTGTGAATGAAGTTTTGTGCACAGGAATCACAACTTATGCTTACGAGTCACAAATGGAGAAAAAATGTGTGCACAGCAAAAAAGATTTGTGCACATCTCACAAGTACAAATCCTGTCTTGTGAGTCTTGAATATGCATTTGTCAATATGCACACATGTGTGCATCTCAAGTTGTGGAGACACAAAACTTCAAATGGTTTTGGTGCTATATTTCCATGTACCATGAGAAAAAAAATCCACACGTGTATGCACCAATCAAAATGAAGTTGCCTCCAGAGCTCATAACCAATCAGTGAGCAGCAACGTTATGCACAGCACAACTGGATGTTCTTGAAAATATGGCGGAAACGCAGGAGGTGAGTAATATTTATTGAAAATGTATTCATGCCGAGTAGAAATTATTAAACCATATTATCTGTTATCAGTCAGTCCGCCATACTTGAACGAATGTCCAGTTGCGCTGTAGACCTTCACTTATGCTCCAGTGGTCGTGCATAACGTTGCTGCTCACTGATTGGTTATGAGCTCTGGAGGCAACTTCATTTTGAGCAATATGACCTCGAACATAGTTCAATGTATTGCAGATGAAGAATCTTGCTTATTTATTTCTTGCACCAAATGGGAAAGTAGCTATGGTATTACTCTGTAGCGGAAGTGACTGCAAGGATGTAACTTGTTACTACTGGGCGGCGGGAGCAATTGTGATGTGCACATACCAATCATAGGTCAAATATTGCTTACTTTGGCTGACTTTAAAAAGCTACAAGTGCTACTGAATGAAGAGCTGTTTGGGAGCCGAAAGAGCCGGCTCTTATTGCTCAGCTGAGCCAAATGATCTGACTCACTGAAAGGAGCTCTCGAAGAAGAAAATGCATGAATTGATTCCTTCTATTTCACATGCCATTTTTCACCTGGAAAAAAATGGCAGTATGTGCCATTGTTCATAGCAATAGATTGGAAAAACAGCTTGAGGAACAATTCTGAACAATAGAACCCTTGTCAATGGTGTTGCTACATAAAATTGGAATAACTTTTGTCTCTGTCTGGCAAGTCTGGAAAAACACAAAAAAGTAATCATGCTGTAGACAGTGGTTCTTAAAAGATGCACAGCAAAAAAAAAACTGTCCATCTTAACAATTTACTGTTTATGGCCAATCAAGCACAAGTGGTAGGGTGTGGCGTCCATCGCGTCCATCCACACCCCCTCCTCTCGTTCTCTTTTAAAGCAGCGCGCTCCCCAACCGTGGCACGCTGACAGTTTTGTAATGGATGAGAAACGGGCCAAAGCCGGCTGCGCCAAAAAAAGCTTCTCCCAGGAGGAAACAACAATGTCCTTGTCCAGGAGGTGCAGACTCACAAGGCGCAAATATATATACGGCACCCAAATCGCGCTGCCAAGAGCAGGTGACGTCCCTTTTCAAGTCGAATTCACATTTCCGCCGGTACTGAAATGTCCCTCCATGCATGATGTTGGAAGACAAATGTGTTTCTCTTATTTTATCTGTCGCCTGCACTTTTACTTTAGTGATTAAAAAGGTTGCATTCAGTTTTAGTCATCGGTTGAAGAATTTATATCATAGGCAAACGGCCACTAAGGTCACTGCGTTTGATCTGCACCGGCACGAAATGGAGGCCAAAAGGCTTATTTTAACTAAAACACATTAAAAAAAAAAAATCTCCCACTAGACTAACATACTGTAATTTCACTTATTTGCAATACAAATCATCCTGTTTCAAGAATTTTCTGAAATAAAGTAAAATGATCTTGATACTGGTGGTCTGATTTGCCTTATTTCAAATCCATAAAAACAAAACAAGTGAAACTTGCAGATTATTATTATTTTTTTTTAAATGTTTAAACTCAATATTAGATGAAATGAGTTATTAAATTGGACTTTTTTGCAGTGTGGGTTGGGACACAAATGGGTCACAGGGTGGAGAAGAGTAGTATGTTACAGTAAATTCCCCAAGCAAAACTTAAACGTCTCTGAATTTTTTTTCCCCTCCGGCCTGAAATGTTTAGAAACGCTTGATCTGTCCAGTGTATTGAAGTCGGCAGCAGCCGGTGAATCTGAATCAGTATGGTAAGTAGAGTTGGCAGGCCGACTCCTCCGTCTGTCTAAATATGAGCTCAGCGCTCCGGGGGATATTTTCCTCCTCCCTTCTCGCTTTCTGTCTCCCCTCTCTCATCCCTACTTCTTTCTTACTGTACTTCTGTCTCTCCTCTTCCCTCTGTCCTCAGTCTCTTGTCCACATCTGTGTGTGGTGTGTCCAGGAGGAGAAATTCAGACCCTCACTCAACACACACACACACACACACACACACACACACAGAGGCCAGTAATCATCATCATCATCCTTTGCCCTTTCACGTATCCACATGTTGCGTGCAGATTCTTTGACACGCGACACCGCCCAGATCGTGCACATGCAGATGCGTCTCACACACACACACACACACACACACACACACACACACACACACACACGCATCACCCGCCAGTCTTGAGTTGAGTCAGTGTCCCCCAGGCTTGCTGACTCAGAAACCCTCCCCCGTTAAAACTCCTGACGGTCCAGAGCAATACCGGCACTCACATGCACTCACATGCACACAGAGTTCACGGCAAAACGTGGACGTGCCCGGAGCGATCCCTTCACACACACGCTCCCAGAGTGACATGCACACACATAAACAAGCATTTATCCCCACAGACACATGCACACATGCTCCCACGCACAAACTCCCACACAAACGCATGTAGGAAAAAAAAAACACATGCACATACACACGTGACCTTTGATAGAACAAGGTCAAAAACCAGAATAACGCTTGGTGTTGCTGTTGAAACATGCAGGAGCAACTTACGTTATCTGGACTAGTGTTAGCTAACTAGTCTAGCCCTACTAACTAGATGTAACACCTTATTTCCCTTACTCAGAACCAGGCCTTGCAGAGCTAACCAAGCTAGCGTTGTGTTTGTTGCTGTGCTGCAGCGCTGTTGTGGCAGGATGCTACTGAGGTTATGAGCTGTTTGTCTGCTATGCTAACCGTGGCTACGTTTGGCCGGCCGATTCGCTAAGAAACTATAAATGGAGGACGAGATAGCATTGTGTCTACGGGAGGAGGGGGGGTGTGGTCAATCTTACATAGCACACATTAACACACACACACACACACACACACACACACACACACTCACACACACACACAGAAAGCCAGTCCTTGATTCGGACCCAAGAGCACCACCCGAGCATCATTATGGGCCTGACCCAGATTCTGTCCAGACTGCTGCTGCTGACCATGCACACCATGCACGCACACACACACACCACCACACACTATATGCATTTCCTAATGAAGTCCAGAAGATGCTCCTCACAAGTGACACACACACACACACACACACACTGCATGACCTGATTTCTCAAATCTAACACAATCTAACAACATCAGTGTGACTGGGACACACATAATAAGATAAGATACACAAGCCACTTCTTCAGCAGTATACACACAGTACAATACACACAGTACAATACACACAGCACAGAGGGGATGGCACACCGCAGATCACCGTCAGCCCCCTCAGCTGCAGACACTTTGCCTTTGGCACATCCTCTCTGCAGCCTCGACGTCCAAACTCGCCGCTCTTTTTTGGAAGTCGCCGTAGAAATGGCGGCCAGCCCGGCGCCTAAAAAGCACTGTAAAGTTTGAGACGAAGACAAGGGGGATGAGAGGATGTTTAATGTATCTGATTGCTCTGAGTCATTGTGTGGAGAGAAGAAGAATCGTCTCTGGCTACAAGAGAGGCCGGGGAACCGCGAGGACATCGGCACAACCGGGGATTAATGTGATCCCAGCTCTTACTGTCGTTCTGAAGTTGCTGTGGAAATGGCCTCTTTGTCTTTCTCTTTCTCTTTCTCTCTCTCTCTCTCTCTCTCTCTCTCTCTCCCTCTCCCCCCTCTCATTCTGCCTCCCCCCCAAGTCTCTAAAGACGATAACATTGAGATTACATTAGAAAAGACCTCCTTTCTCTCCTTACTCTCATCTCCGAGGAGCAGAGTGTAATTACTCTGCCTGGGTTTTAGCCAGAGCATTGTGTTTCAAGAAGTCCTCATTTTCAACCGCCCCGACGCGCTCGGACCCAAATTATTATTTTATTTTTATTTTAACACGAGGCCGCATTTTTTTCACTAAAGCCTATTAAGCACATTTACAGTCATTATAATAGGACAAGTGTTTTGATGTATTGTAGCGGCGGAAGCAGCATCGAGGGTTATCTGACTCCCTCTGATGTAGTTTCCAGGAGAAAACTACCCCCCCCGCCCGCCCCCCCCCCCCCCAAAAAAAAAAAAAACTCTTCAAAACTGAGAAATGCTGTTTGATGTTCCACTCGACGCCCCGTGTATTTATTTTTTTTGACATTTCACCACGCGTATTCGGCGCTCTTTTTTTTCTTCACGTGCTGAAAAGTGGAAATGACAGAATCGGAGGCGGGAGGTTTTCCCTGCGAGGCAGCGAGGAAATAAAAGCACAAACAGCGTCTCTCTCTAATAAGAGCCCCCCCTGGCCTTCTGCCCACCTGACAGCGTGTCTTATTATGGCCTGCTGATACTAACCAGCTCTCTCTCTCTCTTTTCTCCTGTTTCTGCTCCCTCTTTCATCTTCTCTAGTCTCTTTTTTTAAATCACACTTCTCATGGTTATTATTTTCTCTGTCTGTCACACACACACACACACACACACACCAGAGTCCACATAGGGTGCAGAAATATCCTCCTCAATCAGACACAAGAATAACCAGAACCAGCTCACACACACACACACACACACACACACACACTCAGTGCTCTGATAGCCGGCGATACTGTTCGTCGGCTCCAATTTACTATCTCCGTAATGTTTTCCACACACTTCACACTCTCTTGTCCTCTCTCTTTCTCTTTCCCTCTTTCTCTCTCCCCGTGTCATTCTCTCCTTTCCCCGTCCCTCCCTTCTCTCTCTCTCTCTCTCCCCCAATCTCGCTCTCGCTCCCAGCTATCCTAACCTGTCGCTGACACAAAACAGATGTCCCTCCATCCCCCTCTCCTTCCTCCCTCTATCTCTTCCTGCTCCTCCTCCTCACTGTCCCCTTCTCTTCCTCTTCACCCACCTTCAGTTCTCTCTCGTTTTTTTCCTTCCCTTGTCCCCTCTGCTCGCCCCCTGCCTCACTCTTTATCTGTCCATTAGTCTTTGTTCCTTCTCTCTTTCCTCTCCGTCACTCTCTGCCTTTACCCAAGAGTGAGCAAGAGGGGGCAGGGGGGTGAAACATGAACCCCCTTTCACATCCTTCCCTGTCTTCTTCCATCCATCCTATCATCTCTCCATCCATCCATCCTATCCAGACAGTATTGTCTTTCTCTCCTCTCCAGGATCCTTCCAAGACCCACCCTCCCCGGAGTCCCATAAATCAACAATGTTTGTTTCCCATATAATAAAGTTACATCTGCCCTTTTATTGCTTCGTTAATTCTTCTCTTACTCGTCTGTTTATCTGTGCATTCGTTCATTCCCCCCCCCCCCCCCCCACTTTCCTGCCATCCTTCACTAATTCGTTCCATCCTAGATCACCCAAGGCCGTGTTCACCTGCTAGAAAATTGGAAAGGTCTCATTTTCTCTGCCACCTACTGTGCGTGTGTGTGTGTGTGTGTGTGTGTGTGTGTGTGTGTGTGTGTGTGTGTGTGCATGCGTGTGCATGTGTGTGTTCCCCTTTTCATCAGGTCATCACAAAAAAGAGAGGTCATAACATCACAGCTGCTCCACAAATTATTTCTACAATTACTCATGGAATAAAATGTTCCACCAAACCAAGAGTGTTATTAACTGTGTGTGTGTGTGTGTGTGTGTGTGTGTGTGTGTGTGTGTGTGTGTGCAAGTTTGCATCTGTGGGATACACATTTTCAAAAAACAATGGGTTGCAGGCTTGTTTCTTGTTTTTTTCCCACACAACAAACAGTATTGGTATGTTTTAATTGGCCCGGGTCCCAGCAGACGCACAACTTATTCAATTTCGTTAAAAGTTTAAGGACTCCTTCTCTAAATCATCGAGTTATAATGACCACAGAAACACTCCTCTTCGCAATATTCCCAGGCACTGTTGTCTCCATAAATCTGAGATTTTCGTTTCTGTTTCTTTCATTGAAGTTTACTGAGGCGGAGAATGTGTCTGGGTCTACTCTAGCGCTGGGATTTCACAGAAGCACCTCGGCGTGACTCCGTGAACACATCCTCCAACATTAGCTGCCTTCAGATTGTCTTCACCAGTTAACAGTAAACAGGTTTACTTCATGAAAAATATGAAAAAAGGATCATGTAAAAGCCTCTCTGAGCTTTTTGAGGTGTTTATAGGTCAAGGCATGGCTGGAGTTTGTTCATCTAACGTGGCCATTTTCATTAGTGATGTAACAACACGGCAACTTGTTCAATATTCAGCGAACATACCGCAGATCAAAAGGCGTAGAAACAGCAGAGGAAGGACACGTGCCTGGTACTAACCTTGAATGCAAAAAGTGTTTTCATCACACTTGAAGCTACTTAAAACTTAAGTATGGCTATTTCAGACCAAGATGCCACAAGCGGGAGGGTGTCTGAGTGTGAGAAGGGCATGCTGTATGACGCCACCTAGACACACAAACTAGCTATCTGCCAAATGATGGGATTCAACAAGCTGTGAAAATACATTTTCCTAGTGTGTGTTCTTTCCACGTGAGGCATTGCACTGGAAGAGCCAAAAAAAATGTAAGAGCAAAACAACTCTTAAATGGACTTTCCAGGTCTTACAAAGCAATTCATTATTTTATTTTACAGTTTTTAGATTAGGTTTCAGCCTACACTGTCTGTTTTGGTAATAACTAAAGTGTAGGTGGTTCTGAGTTGCTCTTTGGGCTCACCACTGAATTTCTGTAAAAATCTAACAATGATGCTTCTTGCCTTCTGTTGCCTTCTTGGAGAAGTTTATCATTACTTCCTACTGGTTCACTGAGCTCTGTCTCCACAAGACCTCTGAAGGTGTCCTGTGGTATCTGGCACCAAGACGTTAGCAGCAGATCCTTTAAGTCCTGTAAGTTGCGAGGTGGGGCCTCCATGGATCGGACTTGTTTTTCCAGCACATCCCACAGATGCTCGATCGGATTGAGATCTGGGGAATTTGGAGGCCTTGACCTCTTTGTCATGTTCCTCAAACCATTCCTGAACAAGTTTTGCAGTGTGGCAGGGTGCATTATCCTGCTGAAAGAGGCCACTGCCATCAGGGAATACCGTTGCCATGAAGGGGTGTACTTGGTCTGCAACAATGTTTAGGTAGGTGGTACGTGTCAAAGTAACATCCACATGAATGCCAGGACCCAAGGTTTCCCAGCAGAACATTGCCCAGAGCATCACACTGCCTCCGCCGGCTTGCCATCTTCCCATAGTGCATCCTGGTGCCATCTCTTCCCCAGGTAAACGACGCACACGCACCCAGCTGTCCACATGATGTAAAAGAAAACGTGACTCATCAGACCAGGTCACCTTCTTCCATTGCTCCATGGTCCAGTTCTGATGCTCACGTGCCCATTGTAGGAGCTTTCGGCGGTGGACAGGGGTCAGCATGGGCACTCTGACCGGTCTGCGGCTACGCAGCCCCATACGCAGCAAGCTGTGATGCACTGTGTGTTCTGACACCTTTCTATCATAGCCAGCAGTAACTTTTTCAACGATTTGTGCTACAGTAGCTCTTCTGTGGGATCGGACCAGACAGGGCTAGCCTTCGCTCCCCACGTGCATCAATGAGCCTTGGGCGCCCATGACCCTGTCGCCGGTTCACCGGTTGTCCTTCCTTGGACCACTTTTGGTAGGTACTACCCACTGCATACTGGGAACACCCCATAAGACCTGTCGTTTTGGAGATGCTCTGACCCAGTCGTCTAGCCATCACAATTTGGCCCTTGTCAAAGTCGCTCAGATCCTTACGCTTGCCCATTTTTCCTGCTTCCAACACATCAACTTCAAGAACTGACTGTTCACTTGCTTCCCAATATATCCCACCCCTTGACAGGTGCCATTGTAACGAGATAATCAATGTTATTCACTTCACCTGTCAGTGGTTTTAATGTTGTGGCTGATCGGTGTCCACTGGCCTTCTTAGACTCCAGGGATGCCGTGCTCACAAATCTAGACAGAACTGTGAGATTATCGACACGTCAATTTTATTCTGGGTTGTTTTTTTATTTTTATTTCAAATCACGTGGAGGCCGTGTTGTAACTAAATATTTTCACTGCTGTGACCTGTTGACAATCCTTTCGGTATTCAGACCAACTGCCTCGCTCGCCACAAAGAACGGTCAACCGACTGAACCCAACGGAGACACACACATCTGTCGTTCCGTCACTTAACTGTGATTTTGTGAGTGTGTGTGTGTGTGTGTGTGTGATTGTGTGCAATAGAGAGTGTATCTACTCATACAGTACATGGTATATATGTGTGTCTGATTTGTGCATACTTGAGGGTAGATGATTTAATCTCTGTGTGTGTGTGTGTGTGTGTGTGTGTGTGTGTGTGTGTGTGATTGTGTGCAATAGAGAGTGTATCTACTCATACAGTACATGGTATATATGTGTGTCTGATTTGTGCATACTTGAGGGTAGATGATTTAATCTCTGTGTGTGTGTGTGTGTGTGTGTGTGTGTGTGTGTGTTGCCTGCAGTGATCCAGTTTCCAGTTGTAAAAGTAGGCCAGCCAGTGAGTCCATGAGTCAGCCTTTTCTCCTGAGAAAGGAGACTCCCTGACATGACAGCATCAGTAACAGCTGACCAACACACCCTAACCGACGGACAGATGGATAATATACACACACGCACACACACCCACACACACACACACACACACACATGCTTATGCAGGTACACATACGCAAGCTTGAAATGGCACACTCACACACACATTGATCTACTGCATGTGCCTCAACACACCCTGAATCTCAGCAGGATTTAGTGTGGGATACTTTCTTCATTTTTCTCCCCCGGTGCAAGAGAAATGGTGTTGAGGTCACTGGCTCGCAGTTAAACTCAAATTAAGGCTGACACGAACCGGGTTGAACTCAGCAGTGCTGAACTGGACTTTGCTGATCAGAGGTCTGCTGGTATTGAGTTTCTTGAGTGTTTAGTATTTTGGTAGTATTTTGTTTATATATAGTTGTTAGCTATGAACTGTTTTGACCGTGAAATAAATCACCTAACATTATTCACCCACTCCTCTGCTTGACACCCCTCACCCCCCTCTCCTCGGCCTCTGGGTGGACTGAACTGAACTGAACTGAACTGAACTGAACTGGACTGGACTGGACCTGGACCTGGACTAGACACTACATCTACCAACCTAAAAACTGGAGAAATTGGGACACTGCAGCAACAGTAAGAACAGGATCACGACAGCGCACACAAACAGCAGTGGCAAGATCAGACAAAACCAACCATTCTTCATGCTTTCTTAAAGTCTTTACAATGAACCCAACGCCTATGTCTGAACTAGACTGCTGAGCTGAAACAAAGCTTTGGATCTGGAGTGAAGGAGTCAAAGAACAAAAAAATGTGAAAAAAGGCATAGGAGCTTCAATGAAACATTCAATGAAACCCTAAATACGCCAGTGCACCGTGACCTCCGTCTTTTCCATCAATTCTTGTGTCAGGCAGTGAAATGGTCCATTTCGACTTGTTTCCTCATTGTTATGGCTCTAAGATCTATTCAACCGCACGGAGGGGATGGGCTTCGTGTTGTGTCTCGTCTTGTCTTGAGTCTAACGAGTCGCCATCTGTGTTCCCATTAAGTCACGTCTGTGAAATCTATACCGCGGCAGCCGACCCCGAGCCTCGGATACGACTTTAGAAGACGAGCTCCAGGATAATTGCCACGGTGCTTCCCACGCCCAGGACGGTTACCGGCTCGGTTTCCCCCGCTCTCTTCATTTCCCTTTTTCCATCAACAATATGTATCCAAGGAAAAGAACTACCCCGCTATCTCGATGAAGGCAAAGAGAAACGAAAGAAAGCAGAAGCCTTTAGAGAATGCAAAACTAACAGATTACATTGAATCGGTTTAAAGGAATCTGATTGTAAAAATTGTATCGTGACACAAAGAGAAAAAGGATTAGAGATTCTTCAGCAAAAATAGGTAGAAGTTGGAGAAGTTCATTACTTCCTACTGGTCCACTGAGCTCTGTCTATCAGGGTTGTATCTGTCCACTGGCCTTCTTAGGGACTACTCACACTAGGCAATCCGTACCGTGCCCGAGCACGTTTGACCCCCAAAGTCCAGTTCGTTTGACTAGTGTGATCGCTCCGTGACGCAGACAGTCGCATCACCGTGACGTCAGTGATGCGACTGTCCCATTTAACAAACATGGTGGCAAAGGGATCACTTTGGTCTACGGCAGAGGTGCAGACGAGAGTATACAGGAACAACTGGATACAACACACAAGAACTACAAGATATTTGGTAAGATTTGCGACTATCTTCATGCTCATGGTATCTTCATATCTGTCTGTAAATCTGGCAGCTCACCGGACGAAAAGGTGATTACGTAAGCGTGCTTGTCCCTGGAACGTTAAGCGCAATGTGAGCGCAGGCCAGCGGGGGAGTGGAGAGGGGGGGGACAATCATGCTCGGGCACGGTACAAGGCAACCGGGCGTTGCGGCGTCTGAGTGTGAGTACACCCTTAGACTCCAGGGACGCCGTGCTCACACATCTAGACAGAACTGTCTGAGATTATCGAAGTAACACGTCAATTTTATTCTGGGTTGTTTTTTTTTCCATTTCAAATCACGTGGAGGCCGTGTTGTAACTAAATATTTCCTCTGCTGTGACCTGTTGACAATCCTTTAGATATTCAGACCAACTGCCTCGCTCGCCACAAAGAACAGTCAACCGACTGAACCCAACGGAGACACACACATCTGTCGTTCCGTCACTTAACTGTGATTTTGTGTGTGTGTGTGTGTGTGATTGTGTGCAATAGAGAGTGTGTCTATTCATACAGTACATGGTATATACTGTACGTGTGTCTGATTTGTGCATACTTGAGGGTAGATGATTTAATTATGATGTAAAAAAAGGAGATAAGGGGATAAAGTAGGAGATAATTTCTGATTGGTTTACATTATTGAAGGGAAAAACATTTGAGATTATAGACACAAGCATCAATTTGGTGAAATAAGGCATAACAATTGTCGATAATGATAGTAGTATTTCATTCCTTTGAGTTTAGGGGTAATGTAAAAGTAAACAAATGACATTACTCATACCCATGCACAGCAGGTGTTGGTTCTTGCAAAAATACTAAGTTATTATAGACGCTTTTCATATTTTCATAACCATATTGGCTTTACAGCACTTTCATGACAGAGCGACGCCTGGAGGCAAAAAATGTGGTTTCCCCTCCAAAGTGCATCGTCGTTCTAAAGGAACGACAATGAAGATACGAAAGCGATGGCGCCGGTCCGAGGCCTCTCAGCGCGCGGTATAGGACCCTTTCATCGTCGCCCCGGATCACATCACCGAATCAGAGAAATCCGACGATTTACGTTACTGATTACAATTTTAGCGGATAATCAGCAGCAGGGTACACTTTGAAAGTAATCTCCCCCGCCCCGCCGCGTGGTTCACTGCAAAGGGTAATGGGATTCTTTTCCTGGCCAGGGCGCCGTCTGGATTGTGATCAATTTACTTTCCTCCCTGCCTCTAGAAAATTAATTTTTTAGCTCGATAAAATACGAGAGGTTGGACTGCCTGTTTTCCATTTAAACACACACACACACACACACACACACACACACGTGAACCCGTGCACACACACACACACACACACACACGGGGAGAAACAGATGACTCGCTGTTGTCTCTCTCGGCCTGTCTGTTGATTGTGGTACGAACATGAACGCTGGGCGGAGCGTGACATGAGTCTGGTTGATACACCAGACTCAGCTGGCATAACTAATCTACGATGACACCGCCGATGTGTACGACTAAAACGCGAACAGATGTAGCGACGGGGTCTGCTTCGCATTACAAAGTTGTGACGTGCGCTTGCCGATACACCAGGTAGAGGAGGAGTGAGGTGCAGGTAGCTGATTTATAAGATAATGGGTTTGCCTGTATCACACTTGTCAGCCTGACAAAAATCATTTGTCTTTTATTTTGAAATCGAAGAGAGTTTTGTACCATGTGTTGTACTGCATGTTCAACGGTATTAATCTTTTATGACAGTGCTGAATGTAGGTCAGTGTCGATGAAAGGTTTCATGAAAATCTGACATGCAGGCTAAAGCTTGTGACTAGGAGGTTATGCATAGAGGACATGACAAGACCACGATAGTTTTCATTACTAGCCATGTTAGTTGCACGCTCCCTGCCAACATGGTTACTATAGTTGTGGTGACACTGCAATAGATGCAAGATAAAATGCTGACGTAATGTTCACTGTAATGTTAGTTACTTGCTTACCAGTTTGCAAGTGTGCAAAAGTAAAAGCATAGATTAGTCCTAAATTATTTTACCAAAATAAAGTGTTTCCACAGTGTCAAATACAATAATTGCCCATGATAGTATATAATCCCCCAAAAGGCAATGCTTATGATAAGCATCCATAGATGTATGCAGGCTTTTTGGATCAATACGCTTTGGATCAGCAGTAATTGACTATTTCAAGTTTATTTCACTAATTTGACCCATCTGCATCACTTAGTTAGTTTAGATTGATCAGGTTACACTGTTGTAACAGCATTTTTGAACTCTGAACTAGGGTTTTATACCAACTCTTTCAAAATAGCTGATTTTAGGTCAGAACTTGCTCTGGAGCAGGGTTAACCCCAACTTTGTATCATGAAAAATAGCTCTAAAACGTAGCCCTGGGCTAACTGGTGGACTTGTGGAAACTTGCTATAGTGACTACTCTTAGCCTGAAGGGATAAGGATAGTCCTCAGCATATACACTATATAAAGCACTTGGCAGGTCTGAGCACAGGGTGGTGGTGTGTGTAACTGAAAGCTGCTGGGAGTTTTATTGCATTTCCCAGGGAGGGGTATATGACATGACATCATCAACATGTATGTCATCTACAGACCCCCATTTCCTGGTTTGACAGCTGAGCTATGGGCTAAGGGGGACTCTCTTCTCATAATATACAAAAACGTTACTCACTCGCACTATACATTTTCTCCTCTCACATACTGTACACTCTCACACCAGCGTCCTCTCTCACACACACGCCCCTACACACCCTTTTAAACAAAGCTGTATGCAGTGAACACTCGGTGTCCTTTTCATTTTTTTTTATTTATAAAATGAAGCTGTTGATAAAAATACAGCAAGAATTCGTCGATGGCTAGCGAGACATCAAACAATAATAATCTCTCCCTTTATGGCAAAGAAGCACAAAATGTCGGCGTCTTACAACAGAGTCTTTACAAGACAAATAACTTAAGGACAACATGAAAACATCAGAGAAGAGGTTATGGAAACAGGACTGGTATGCGCTTCCAGCTTAGTATTTATACAAACTTTCATATCAAAATAAGTGTCAATTGAAAATATCGCTCTTCAAAAGCCTGGCTAATGTTGGTGTGAAAGCTTTGTGCTGTATCGGGTAACCCATGACCACAGGAAGATTTATCTGGAGAAACTGATGCTGAAAGTGATCGGGTGTGTTATGACGCTAAAGCCTTCCCTTATCACTTCCTACTCCAGTTCAGTGTAAGGTATATAAGGTATATATGATAGAAATTGTTTGTGCAGGATTCTTTCTTTTTTTTAGCAAAAAATGCTAAAAAAATATCAAGAAATCCAAGTACATTTTCACGAACAACATCATAAGGTTTTCATATTTTGTGATACAAATGCAGAATACTGGATGTCATACCATACATTTGCAAAAAAAACACAAGATTATTTTATAAATTATATACCAAGACACACACGATAATATTATTGTGATGTCACATTGCTGATTAACACATGCGATGGTAGACGGTTGCGGAGGACTGATAGCCTCCATCTGGGATGCCGTGTGGTGTCCAGACTTTTCAGTGACCCGGTGGAACAAGTTCAGTGTTAAAGGGATGAATGCATAGAACGCGGTTATATCGATGTTCCAGTGATGCATGCAGCCATTAGTTAATTAGAAACAGAACTGGGATCAGCAGAGCTAACCGCCAATAATTAAAGAAAATCAAATGAGAAAAATATCTTGAAATGCAAGGCTCCCCAAAAGAAAAAGTCTGAAAACCAGTGTTAAAGAGTACAGGCTATAGGAAATTATAGTGTTAGACAATTTGTTAGGATGAATTGGATTGCTATAGCACGACAGTAGCTGATGCGTTTGTTCCCTGAAATAGTCCATCGGTACAGTTGTGCTCCTGCATCGTACCTCAGCACGCCTCGAGAATCTGTACCGGTCTAGTCAGTACTGCAACGTATTGATTTGTGCTGCAATCTAAAATGTGCTGTGCATTGCATTGGACTGCATCTGTATTTTGACATGAGGCCTATATAACAGACGACATAAGGCACAGGTATACAATCAACTACATGAAAACATCTGATACGCACTCACTGTTGTCATTGCCGACGATCAGAATCTGCAGAGCATCTTGCAGCTCATGATACAGAAACTGATAAAAAAACACAGGATTGAAAAGGCGCACAATAAGAAGACATATATGAGACATATTTATTATATTAGTAGAGTCTTTTCTTCAGTTCAACAGTATTCAACAGAGCTTTGCAGTTCCTTTGGGCATTAGGGACACGCCCTATTAAGGGCAATGAAAGTCATTCACCAGTATGGAAGAGTCTTTGGTGAGGTTTCTGTCCGTCCATGTTTGTGTGTATGTGTGTTGTGTTGTGTTGTGTGTGTGTGTGTGTGTGTGTGCACAGATGCATGTCTCTCCACTGCATTATATAACATGCAGGTAGGTAGCCTTGGTGTCAGTTCCTATGACATTCTGAGCAGTACATCTGTAAAAGCCTGTATCCCTACTCGTCGGGTTCTGAATCACCAAGGAACCCTGAGCACTAAGGTACCGGTTGCCATACATACGCGCCTGACCTGTCACCCTCAGCTGCGACAGGTCTGGTGTTTCCCAGGTAACGGTCGCCCGGGGTGTTGCTATGGTAAGGCAGGGCAGCTCCACAGCGACCCCCGGGCGAGTGTAGGTCACAGGGGCGGGGCCTGTTGTGATGCGCGGGGGGTAAGCAATGACGATCACAGGGACCGTGATGACTGATGCCGAGGACGAGTCGTGATTGGTGGACCGGCAGTAGTAGGCGCCGCGGTCGAACACAGATGCCTGCTGGACTGTTAGTGTTCCGTCCCCCAAGACTGAGTATCGGCCTGAGTCAATACTCTCACCCCGGGACAGCAACTTGCCGCTAGGCAAGGTCCAGGAGAGAGAGCCCTGGGTGTCACCAGGGGTTTGAGAAGCAGGGCAGGGCAGGCGAAGATTCTCTCCATTGATGATGCTCACCAGGGAGGCTGTTTTGGTGCTCACCACTGGCGCCGAGACCGGGCCACCTGAGTGGAGAGGGGGGCCTACGGGGCGAGGTGCGGTAGGTAAAAACGGGCCTCTCTGCGGAGGCTTTTCAGTAACTGGTAGCGCTGCCGGCGGACTTAAGGATCGAACTGAATCCGGCGAGGCTCCAGAGCGAGCTGCCCCGAGTAAAACCGCTTCTCTGGGTGGAGGCCCGTCTACGGCTGGTCCCCTGTACGGAGCTTTGCCCTCCTGCGTCTCGGAGACCACCAGCTCCACTTGTATCCTCGTCTCTCCTGTCTCTCCTCGCACTACGCACACCAAGATCCCGCCGTCGCTCGCCCGCACGCCCCGTAGCTCCAAGGAGCCGTTGCGGTGCACGGTGAGCCGGCTGCCGTAGTAAGGAGCCGGCAAAACGCCGTTACCGGGCAGAAGCCAGGCCAAGCGGGGGGGGGGAGAGCCGCGGGAGGGGCACGGCAAAAGAACAGTTTGGCCTTTCACCACTTGCTGCTTCACTGATGTCACCACTGTGTTAGTAGAGTTATTGGTGCCTGTATGACTACCACTTCTACCAGCATTACTAGTACCACCACTATCCCTACTGCTGCTAGCCAGTCCTGTGTTACTACTCCTACTGAACCCAATGCTAGTACCAGCTCCATTACTAGACCCAATGCTACTACTAACTCCAGTATTACTAGAAGCACCATTGACTATACCAGTGCCAGCGCCATTACCAGTCCTAGCGCTACTGACTTCGTTATTTCTAGTCCTGGCCGTCCCGCCGCCGCTAGCTACCCCAACACTAACTAAGTTGGGACTATTACCCACACTGTTACTACTAGTAATGCTAGGTCCGTTCCTATTTATTCCCATGTTACCAGTTGTAATAGCCGTATTGCCAGCACCGAGTCGTGTTGTGATTCCACTGATAGGTCCAGTATTATTGGCAGTCCTACTGGCAGGTTTGAAGCCACTGTTAATGCCAGTACTTGGTATAGTGTTTCCTACTTTATCATGACTATTACTGCTGCTGCTGTTACCACCGAGCCTGACTCCACTGGTAAATACATGATGTGGAGAAGGCCTATTCAGCCTGGCGTTAACAATATTGTCACCTAAACTACTACTACTACCACCAGGCCCGTTGCTAGTACTCCTACCTCTTCCATTCACTCCCACAGTAATCCCACTGCCGCCCGCCCTGCTGGTCAGACCGTACTTTGGAACGTCCACCTCCAGGCCCACCGTCCTGCTCCTCACCCCGGCTGAGTTGCTCGCCCGGCAGGTGTAGTTCCCCGCGTCCGTCCTTTGGGCCAGACGGACTTCCAGAGATCCGTCCGACACCACCGTAACCCGCTGAGAATAATAACCGGAGACCGGACTTTTACGCGGGATCACGCGGCCGTTTGGGGAGAACCACGTCACTGTGGGGGCGGGGTCTCCGGTGGCCCGGCAGCGAACGGCGGCAGTCGAGCCCTGCCGCACTTTGATGACGTCATAGCCTGGGTCAGCAGTGAAGGTTGGTGGAGAGGTCATCATGACTTTGACTTTGACCTTGAAGGAATGAATAAATTGATGAATGAATGAATGAATTTCATTGATATTTTTATTAATTGCTTGGTTTTATCAAATAAAACATTTAACTAATGAATTAATCAATTATTAATAAACTAATAGTTAAAAATGAATCAAGAAATTAAGGTAGCAAAAAATCAAGTGAATGAGCAAATAAAACTGAAAAATACATAAATTAATAAATTGATAGGATGATAATGATTTTAATAATTTTAATTAAAAAATTGATGAATGAATAAATTAATAGTTAAAAATGAATCAAGAAATTAAGGTAGCAATAAATCAAGTGAATGAGCAAATAAAAAATAACTGAAAAAATACATAAATTAATAAATTGATAGGATGATAATGATTTTAATAAACATATTAATGAAAAATGACACTGATATGATAAAAGAATATTCTCAAGTAATCTCCGAGACACCATTCTTTTCCTACCTTCATGGTGTCCTGCCCTCCTTGGTTCTCAGCATAACAAGTGTACTCCCCTTCCTCTCCCATACCCACTGTTGGTACCAGTAATGTTCCATTGTCAAACACAGTCAGCCTCCGTGCGCGCCCTCCTCTATCTTCCCCCTGCAACACGCTGTTCACCATGGTTCCGTCTGGCAGGCTCCAACGGACAGCTGGGTCAGGCAGTCCTGATGCCAAGCAGTCCACCTAGAGGGAACAGGATCAATTTTGCAATGTGCTGGGTTATCTGACTTTTACCGTGAGGAATGTTGAGTCGCTGCAGATATTCCATGTTTTCATTTCAGGCTTTTTGCATTTCACCCTGTTCACATTTTTCTCATGGAGTTGTTCATGTGGAGTCATGTGCATGTGACTGTCCCCCATGGGCCACCGTAGGTGATTTGTGGGAGCCTATGACCGGGGGATGCTTTTCAGCGCGTACTGGGCTTTTTTTGATCAGCGGACAACCGAGTACGCAGCCTGAGGCAGTAGAAATATTGGCACCACGCAGCCACCAGTCACGAGAAAATGCCAACCCTGCACAAACCACTACTTCAACAAAAAACTAAAAGAACCAATATGGTAAAACGTTTGGAAGGGTGGAAGATGGACTGGTTGGGCACAGAGAGGGGAAAATGGAATTATCCTCTTCCAGCAGTGGGAAAGGAAACTAAATTGTACTTATTTCATAACTGTTGAACAAACTTTTGGGAGCTGAGAAACAGATTAAAAACATCCCTTTCTTTTTCTAGCCGCTCACCTTCAGTGGCCCACCAAATGACACCATCCGATTGGACGGCTGCTTGGGCTCGATCTTGGCAGGCTTGGTCAACACATAGACGCGGAGGAGGCGGTAGTCGTCGGCAACCTTGTTGCGCGCGATACAGAGGTATTCTCCGGCGTCCTTCTCCGTTACCGCCCAGACTGACAGGGTGCCGTTAGGATGGACCTTGAGACGTCGGTCAAAACTACAATACACACATACACACACGCCACAAAAACAGATACACACACAATTAGAAACGCAATACTAATTGAATTGCTGCAAGATGGAAAAGTACCACCCCGCACCTCTCTCTCTCCCTCTCTCTGTATATCACACACACACACACACACACACACACACACACACACACACACAAACGCGACCTATACCTGAAGTGCATGTCCACCAGTTTCCTGTTGGGGGTCCTCCAGATGATGGTGGGGGATGGGTTGCCAGATACTGAGCAGTGCAGCTGCAAAATCCCCCCGTAATGGACCGTAGTGATGGAGGGCGAGGTGGAGACGATGCGGGCTTTACTGAGGGGGGAGACGGGCAAGGAGGGGGAAATAGGGGAGCCTCTGCTTTTGTCATTGGGGGAGGAAGGGGCAACTCTCGCGTCCTTTACAACGGGTGGTGATACTTTAGTGTTATTTGTCGGGATCGAGGGAGTGAGAGAGGAGGATGGGAAGAGAGAGGAGAATTTGGAGGACTGCGTGGGGTAGGCGCTGACTGTTTTATTGATTTTGAGAGGTGAGTTAGTAGAAGTTGGTGGGCGAGGGAATAAAGAGGAGTGAGGAGAGCTGGGAGAGAGCGGGGAGGTCCTGGGTCTATTAGCGGGAGATGGGGGGGAGAGTCTAGCGGAGTTGAATGGATTTGAGGGGGAGACGGGGAGAGACAAGGTTCTGTCTTTGTGGCGTGAAGAAGAAGGAGGTGCTTGTCTAGCTCCTCCTTCTCTTTCCTGTCCCTCTGCCCCCACTACCTCCACCCTCACTGTCCTCTTCTCAGCTCCGACAGCATTGCTTGCCGTGCACTCGTAACTCCCCGAGTCCTTTGGCCCGAGTCTCCGAATATGCAGTGTCCCATTGGGCAAGACAAAGAGGTTGCCGTGAAGAAACTGGGAGGGGCGAACCAGGGTCCCGTCTGGGATTCGCCAGCGCAGCGTCGGAGGCGGGGCGCCCCGGGCAGAGCAGTGGGCATAAACAGGCATTCCCGGAGTCAAAACCAAGCGCTCCTCGCGGGCCTGATGTATCACCGGGGGCAACGAGGACACGTGCACGCGCACAGAGGCGCTGGCAGCTCCCGCCGAGTTGGACGCCGCACAACGATACACGCCCCGGTCACTCTGTAACGTTGCCGAGATACGGAGTGTTCCATTTGCGAGCATGGTCATCCGACTGCGGGAGGGGTCAGCGGAGGTCAGGACAGAGCGGTCGGGCAGAATCCAGGAGAGCAGAGGGGCCGGAACGCCGTCCGCCCGGCAGTCCAAGCGCACCTCTCCGCCCTGGTGAATGGTAACTTCTTTGTAATTGGTTAGCTGCATCCGCGGGGGGCGGGACCACACCTCCAGGGTGGTGAGCATCCTGGCGCGGAAAAAACATAAAGCACAACTTTTAAACATTTCAAACACACGTTTCAACGCTACAACTTTCATATGGCACGTTTAGTACAGACCGAAAAACACATTGAAAACATTGAAAACACATTTCCTGATAGGAACATCGCCAGCATTACAAACACAAGCCATATGGGAACGTACCATATGAGACATTTCAAACACAAATCAAATGTCTTATAGAGAGAGCTGCGTGTGTCTTGATTCCCCTTCAGTACCTGTGGAATCTAATCAAATCAAATCAAATCAAATCACATTTATTTGTATAGCCCTTAATCACTGTTACAGTCTCTAAGGGCTTCACAGTGCCCAACATGTGAAAATAATAAATGGTTAGTACACGACATCCCCCAGCCTTAGACCCTCACAGAGGACAAGGAAAAACTCCCACAAACCCTCACTGGGAAAATTGGGAGAAACCTTGGGAGGGGCTACTCAGAGAGGGATCCCCCTACCAGGACGGTTGGGCGTGCAATAGATGTCGAGTTTGGGCAAGCAGGACAGGGGGTTTGTAGCTTGTCAAAGCAACAAAATATACGATATCATTGAAAACCATGGTCATTATGAATTAGTGCTAAATAGTGCTTTCAAATGAATAACTGGAATCCATGGTGTTACCTGTCACGGCCCAGGGAGCTCTGTGCACTGCAGATGTAAGTCCCCCTGTCCTGCAGCTGAACATTCTGGATGACAAAGGTACCATTTGGCAGGACCTCAAAACGCTGAGCCCTGGAGTGGACTGACATCACCGCTCCTGAGACAGACAGACAGACAGAGAGCAGAGAGAAGGGGAGAGAGAAACAGGGACGGAGCAGAAAGGAGGGACAGGGACACACACCAGCAGTGAAGTAAACTCAGTGATGCAATGCACAAAATCTTCCATTACTTTCTTGCAATGTGTTTTTTCCATCATGGCAAGGGAAATGAAAAGCACATTGTGTGCATGCCAGCGTGTACTGCAGGGTGTAAGTGGGTGCTGAGGCTATTTTGTCGGCGTAAAATTGACTGTATGTGTGAGCTTTTCATGCCATCATAAAACATAGTTAGTTTTCTATTTCTATTTCTATGTGATGTTTAATTATTTCTTAACAGATCGGACTTGAAAACATTTCCATGCAAAAAAAGCTTTTCAGTGATCGAATCTTTTGAGGAAAATGTCTTTCTAAATTGATGAAACTCAGCCCTGAGCATTTTTCATATATATCTATATATGTGTGTGTGTGTGTGTGTGTGTGTGTGTGTGTGTGTGTGTGTGTGTGTGTCTGTGTACCTGTGGAGACCTTGGTCCATGTGATGGAGGGTTTTGGCTCTCCCTGAGCCTCACAAGCCAGCCTGGCGGTGCTCTCTGCTGGGACAGACACCGTCCTGATGTGGGGGTCAGCGATCCTCGGCCTGGATCTCAAAACTGGGACCTGTGAAAGATTTTGATTTAGAAAGCAGATTAGAGCGACAAATAAAAGAATGAATGAAAAACAGTGACAGATATAAAACAAACAATGAGAATAATGAATACCATAGCCAATATGTGGATTTTATTGAAGTTGTTAGTTACGTAATCACAGACATTTGTAACAGTTTAGATGATGTAATTACTTGTATGTTTGAAATACTGAGTAATGAACATCAAATAATAATAATAATATATTTTGGAATTGAATTCTTTAATATATTGTAGGATCACAAATGCAATATAGGATTACTGTGATCCCAGATCTAGAATGACTCACTTGTGGTGGACTCAGTGGGTTGGTCTGGACCGGCCTGCCAGCAGAGCCCTGGAAATTAATTAATAATTGATTATCTTAAATCCCGCGGGATTAGGGTCCGCAAGTACATAAGGCTGTTGATTATGGAACACGTGTTTTTAATCTCCTTTAGATCTTACTGGGACTCCGGCAGAGCTCTGGAAAATCCGTGAAATCGATTGAAATTGTTATGAACAACCCTACGTTTTAATAGTGGGTCAACTAGATACAGATTAGACTATTTTCAGAACTATTGTGCACTTTCCACCATGCTTTTCCCTGAGGGTTAGAACACTCTGTTTGTTTGTGTGTGTGTGTGTGTGTGTGTGTGTGTGTGTGTGTGTGTGTGTATGTTGCTGTTTTCTGGGCCAGCACTCATTTTGAAACGAAATGCTAATTTGAGTTCCACTTAGCTGACAAAAAGATAAATAGCTGTAAATAGACGAATCGCCAATTGCATACATTTGAGAGAACAATGGAGAAATGAATGAACAATAGAACGAATAGAAGAAGGAAAAAAAAGTAAATCGATGAACTAACAAATTAACAATGACCAGATTGTGGTGCTGCCTAGTTGGGGTCCCACTGGTGTCGCAATGTACGCGCTCATGGTATTGTTATGTGCTTTGGATAAAAGTGACCATATGAAGAGATTTGAACTCACCCCGGGTGAGGCAGGGAGGGAAGGAGAGGAGGGTGGACGCGGCCTGTTACTGTGTGAATTTGGAATAGAATTAGCTCCAGGGTTCCTCCAGTCAGGAAGGGGTCTGCTCTGGCTGGGAACCCCAGAATGAGGCCTCCCTCTCGGATCAACTTGCCCCGGGCTCGGCCTCTCTCTGGAAGTTGTGGGAGTAATACTGGCACTAGTATCGGTGATAGGAGTAGCTGCCATAGTAGTCGTCGGAGTAGTTGTGGTGGTTGAGGGTGTAATTGTAGTAGAAGTAGAAGGAGTAGTGGTAGTAGTAGTAGTAGTAATAGGAATAGTAGTGGAAGTAGTAGTTGTAGTAGTGGTAGTAGGAATAGTAGTAGTTGTAGGAGTAGTAGTAGTAGTAGGAATAGTAGTGGTGGTAGTAGTAGTAGTAGTAGTAGTAGGAATAGTAGTAGTTATAGGAGTAGTAGTAGTAGTAGTAGGAGTAGTAGTAGTAGGAATAGTAGTGGTGGTAGTAGTAGTAGTAGTAGTAGGAAGAGTAGTAGTTATAGGAGTAGTAGTAGTAGTAGTAGTAGGAGTAGTAGTAGTTGTAGGAGTACTAGTAGTAGTAGGAACAGTAGTAGTTGTAGGAGTACTAGTAGTAGTAGGAACAGTAGTAGTTGTAGGAATAGGAATTGTAGTGCTAGCAGTAGTGGGTACTGTACTTCTGATAGTGCTGGAAGATGGAAGACTAGTGCTTGTAGTAGTTATAGTTGTTGTAGTAGTGGGCCTAGAAGTGATGGGATATCCTGTTCTAGTTGTAGTGGTGGGAGTATTGGTAGCTGTAGTGGAGGTGATGGGGATTTCACTAGCTGTAGTAGTAGGGATAGCAGTAGTGCTTTTAGTAGTGGTTGATGGAGTTGCGCTGACAGTAGTGGTAGCTGTACCTCGGACAGGGGAGGAGGCCGGTGTCTGTATGTCAGAGAGAGCGATCTCTACCCTGTGTGGGATGTTGGCTGAGCCAGTGATCATGACTGTATGTGTCTGGGTGGAGGGAGACGGGGTGGTGGAGGGCGAGGGAGGCGGGGAGTACGAGGTGGAAATAGAGGGGAAGATAGATTCTGAAGGGGAGCGAGTCAGAGAGTCAGCAACAGAGGGAAACAGAGGACTCAGTTCCAAGCCGTTTAGAGGTCCAGCGCTAGACGTCCTGATGAGGTCTCTCTCTGCTGACATGGAAGCTGGAGAAGAGGTTGTAGGGGCCACAGACGACGTGGTAGTGTCAGGGGTCACGGTGCGCGACCCCTGGTTCGCAGGGTCAGGGAGAGGTCGGGGAAAAGGTCGCCCCCTGGGCCGGTTGATGATCCGTCTCCGCTGTCCGATCCTCCTGCGAGCGTTCCAGGGGCTCTGGGGCCGTGAGTTGGGAACCGAATTGGGGACGCCTCCCTGTCGGGGGCCCTGAGACCTGGTTCTAGATGGGTTAGGGTTGGCCTCTCGATTACCTCCTTCTACTGGTTCTGCGACGATTTCGTTGCTGCCAGAAATTGGCTTGGATGTGGCTGGGTCTGGGTTCGTCGCTGTCTCCGTCCGTGGACCTGTCTCACCCTTCTCACCCGTCTCACCGTCTGTCTTGTTCTCTGTGTTTATGTCTGTCTGCGATTCTGTTGTCCTCTCTTTATCTCCCTCGATGTCTGTGTCTGTTTTTGTCTCTTTGTGTGTCTGTGTTTCTGTGTGAACAGGGTGTAGGCCTTCCACTTGCAGACTGGCATCATCAATGGACGATCCTTCAGTTTCTACTTCCACTCTTGCTTTCTCTCCCTCGCCTTCTTCTCTCCCTATATCGCTCTTTCCTTCCCCTCTTATTCCGTCTTTATCACTCTCTCTTCCTGCCGCTCTGTTTTTCTCTCCGCCTATTGATTCAGCTGTGGGCGGCTCTCCTGCTCCGATTGGCTGGTTGGTATCGTTGAGGGCGGTCCTTTGGCGTATCTTAGCCAGTAGATCGGCCCATTTCTGAGGGTCTATCCTCTGTTTAGTAGCGCTAACTCTGTGTCTGTTGTCGAAGCGGTTTCTTCTCTGCGCACTGGGGGATACCGCCGCCCCTCCCCTTCTCAGGGGACCCCCTCTGGCAGGCCCACGTCTTCGGGGGTGTCCGATTGGATAACGCCTGCTCGGTGGGATTTGGGGTGGTCTTAGACGCTTCTTATCGGTAATAAGAATCTGCTCTTCCTCTTCCCCTTCGTCCCCGGACCCTTCCTCCCGAAGCAGCGGGGCTCGTATCCGGGTTGACCGGCCAGCGGCTGATTGCGGCCCCTTGGGAAATGAAGTCCTGAGAGGCGGGGCAGGTCGTGGGTTCAAGTTCAGCTGCATGGAAAGGGAGTCGACACCATATTGGTTGACCGCCATGCAACGGTATGGGCCGGCATAATTCAGAGCAGGGTGTGGCAGGGATAGACTCCCGTTTGATTGTATAGTGAGTCCACCAGACACGGCTACACCCCGCCGTATTATATTCCCATCCGGTAACACCCAACTTATATAAGGTGTCGGCAAACCAGATGCCTTGCAGGGCAGACTGACGGCCTTCCCCAACCAATCCTGTGACAGAAGGCCCCACTTGCTCTCCGGGAGGCGGGATGGAGGACTCTTCCACTGCCAGGCGCAGGGGGAGGACGTCTACGTCCCTACCAGCCCGGGCCACGCAGTGGTACAGCCCAGTGTCTGAGAGTTTCGCTTTCTGTAGAAGCAAACCGGAGGCTAAGGCCCGTATCCTACCCTCTGGGCTGCTGGAGGGGGAGACGAGTTTGGATCCATCTGGGAGGATCCACTGTACGGTGGGGTTAGCAGAGCTGAGAAGAGGGCAGGATAGCTCTACCCTACTGCCCGCTACTGCTGCCAGTGCTGTGGTGGTATGGTTAGTTGAAATCAGCACCCATGGGCGAGGAGAAGGGGAGGAGGAAGATGACGAGGCGTGAGAAATAGGGTCAGAATGAGCGGACACTCTTGTCATCAGTATAAGCTGAACTCTGTGGCCGCTGGACTGAGCTCTGTTAAGCTGAATGCTGATCGCTGGCTGCAGTAGCCAGTGTGGTTTGGCTCTAACTGAAGCTCTGACGCCAGTGTGGTAGTATCCTTCTGTCTCGGCCGTCTGCCTGTAACGGTAAGCCAACGCCGGGGCTTTACCCAGCATGATCTCCCTCTCGAGGTGAACGGCGGTCTCACTATAGTAAGCCAGGATCCTCCAAAGCCCCTCGTAACTCTCCCTCTCCACGGGACAGTCCAGGGTGAGCGACAGAGCGAGGGAGAGGGACGAGGAGGCGAGGGAGAGATCGGGAGGCGGAGCGATATCCTGCGAGTTAGCCGAGTGAGTGACGCTGCAATTCAGGTCCACGCTGTTCCCCTGCTGGTCAGACAGGCCCAGGTAGGCGGAGCCTGAAGCCTCCCTGAAGGATATGACCGGCTGGATCTCGCCCGGGTCCGCCTCGGGAGTTGGGTCCCTCCCCGGGGAGGAGATGACGGGCGAGGCGCAGGATAGGTCAGTCTGCTGGAGCAAGCCCTGCCCTTGGAGGGAAAAGGGTGAGGCGCAAACCGGACACTGTGGACCTCTGGGACATTTCATCAAGGCTAATTGAGAAAGAGACAGACAGATGGACAGACAGGGAGAAGGGAGAGAGAGCAAATTATGTCACGATACTCCACCCATGGCATATCAACTCATAGCAGCTACACAAAACATAGCAGCCCACAATTCAGCTATCTGCACGCATCAGTTCACTGTCATTATGAATGGTGCCGGCTCTACCTGGCACACGTCAGCTATCCATCACCTTTTACATCTCGTACTAATTCCAGACGGTTGCTGCATGCGCTCAACAAATCAGCAATACATATTCTTTAATACGCGGAGCTCGTTAGCCCGTATTTCAGCTGTCTGCGCTCATCAACAGCGTCACCACGCATTAGTCACGGCGGGTAAAATCCGCTATATCGCCGAGGCGCATTTCACGGTCCGGCCTCCTGTCACATCTCTACAGCAGTCAAAACGACGGGACTGAACGAGAAGCAGAAAGGGAGAGGAGGAGGAGGAGGAGGAGGAGAAAATGATGAAAAGCAGGTGGAGAGATGTCAGAGGTATTAAGATAACATGCTTTGTATCTGAGAGGAAAATCAGTGCCAGATTTCTACCATCTAGGTGGATTTTTGATGTGTGACACTGCACAGCTGATAGACTTGAATGTGGAAATGTTCTGTTTCTTCCTCCATTCTTTATGTTTCTCCTTCACTTTCACCCTCCTCTCTTCACTGTCACCATTTTGCATTCCCAATTGCATGAGACCGGTTTGCTGGGACACACTCGAGGTGCCGTGGGAGTCAAGCGGGAGTTAAAACATCAGCTGAAAGCAAAGGGGTGTTTCATCGTAGATACGCCAGTCACCTGGGTGAGCCAGACTCCAGCTGAGAAACCAGTTCATCCTGCAGTCGCAACTCCACGGGTTAGCCTGCAGCACCAGCATCTCCAGCAGGGGCGCCGTCATCAGAGTCTCACTGGGCAGAGCGGTTAGACTGTTGTTGGACAGATCTAGGTGTCTGGGGAGGATGGAAAAGAGGAATGGCTATTAACTTTCAGTTTGGGCAAGACCTCCACAGCAGCTGCCAATTCTAGTGAGATTTTACTGTGCGGAGGTCAGAGGATGGCCTAGCGGTTCGACAGACTGTCCTTCAACCAGATGAACCTGGGTCAAGACCCCATGTCAGCCAAGAAGTGAAGGAAGTGTCCTTGACTTGAGCAAGACACTGAATCCTTCCAGCTCCTGGAGTGCTGCTCTGTAGCTGACCTCTGACCTCTCTGGAGGAAAACAAGCCTAAAGAGAATTTACCTACAAGGACAAATGAAGTATGCGAGTAGTTTGACTACATTTAATTAAACTAGCTTGGTGGTAGTTCAAGTCAATTCAAATTTGGATCATTTTTACTAGTTTATCACCTTTTAACTACCAATTATGTTTGTCTATAAAAGAAAACAAGGGAATTTTCATCCTTTTATTTTTTTTTATTTACTCCTTTAATTGTCCAGGTTGTACAAGTCATATATTACACATTTATTTAGTTTGAGATTACATACAAAATAAGAAGTTAACATTCCTACAACCCAAATTTGGGTTGTTTGCTTTGGGTTCCGGTTGGGTCGCGTTTACTTTCACTCTGCCAGAGATTATAAATATAGGAGTGATGGACATTACAAACAAAAGTAAGCTAGCATCCCTTGCACTTCGTCTTGTGATGAAACCAGATTGGGTTATTTGGTTTGTGTTTACATCCAGACTGTCCTCTCTGGCAGGCAGCCACCAGTGTGGCCATTATAAACACACTGAAAACAATCTTTGAACTTTGTGATATTTTTCGCAGTCGTGTGTTTTTTATTATATGACATTGCAGATTTTTCTGCAAAGCAGTTTCTAAGTAACTAACAATATTTCTTTTGAGGGTAGAGTGGCTGTATTTCCACTTCTTCCAACGTGAAGTAAGAAGTAGCATATAAAAGCGTACTTTTAAATGTAGCTTCCCGCAAATACTGTATATTCCATTCTGCGCTTCAAGTCTCAATGCTTACCTGAGTGTAGAGTAGTAATATGTATTCAGCAGGGACAGCGTGCACAGGCTGTGAGGATGCAGCTGATGCAGCCTGTTCCCCTGGAGGCGCAGCAGCCTGAGGCTAGGCAGCTGGAGCAGGGCCCGGGGGTGGAGGTGCTGGAGGAGGTTGTGGTCCAAGTGGAGGCGCAGCAGGGAGGTCAGGCCGGAGAAGGTCAGAGATGAGGAGATCTCCTTCAGCTTGTTATAGCTCAGTTTTAATATCTAAGGGGAGGCGGGGGTAGGAATGGAGGTAGAGGGGGGTTAGAAGAGCAAACAAATGGGCTTCCGCAGCCTCTGGTTGAAATACTGGATGGAAAAACAGGTACGCCAGCCTGTCATCCACCATGGTAAAAGAAAGAAAATGTCCCTTTGATACCAAATATTTACGAAGACACACACCAGACATGAGGTCGTGGGATGTTTCCCATCCCCAGGGAGACTACTTAGCTGGAAGAGCCCCAACCGCTGACAGATACAGCACGTGAATATGTCAACACATAAAAATATGGATCCTATTATCACGCAACGGCAGATTTATCGGCATCTGCCCGGGAGCACTATTTGAGTGATATCACCCCCCCCCCCTCCCTCCCACCTCCCCTGGACTGCTAACTCTGTCCCTCAGGTTGCTGCTAAAAAGTGTTTCCTGTCAGCAAGAATGATGATAGAGTCATAAATTATGCATTCGTTATACAGAAGTGGGCAAAAGGTTGCTGAAAAATCAGAACGGGCTCGCGTGGAGACGATCGGTACACAGTGTCATATCGATTTACATTCAAATTGCAGAGTTCAAATGGGAAATGTATCCATTTGTCATTAATCCATAATGTATCACTGGAGTTTAAGGTGCCACTATCAATGTAGTGTCCTGTCAAAACGTACCAGCTTTTGTGATATATGGTTAAAAACTCAAACAGTGAATGAATGTGAGATTATTAGATCATTCTTTTGAAGAGGTGTTCATACTGTACATGTGTACTTGTTTAAAAGTTGAGTTTTCTCCAATAAAGTGCATTTGAAATACTGCAGAAGCCCACTGAGAAGATGGGTGGGGGGGATGAAAGTAAACCACGTGGAGCCTTTGCTCCCGCTTTGACTTCCACAGCTGTGTCCTGTGTCCAAAAAGCTTCGTCTCCAAAAGGAGTCAAAAGTCAAGTAGCTGATGAAACACCGGTCGATTTTCTCCCATTAACAGCCATGTATTTTTGACATTTCACAAAGCCACTACTGATGGTTCGGTTTGGTCCCAGGGTAGTGACACATTTTCCATGTTGGCTACCGCTTTCAACTAGGAGGCTGCGCTGCCAGTTAAAAAAAAACAAACTGTGAAACTGTGAAATTTAAGATGTTGTTCTGTGAGATATTTGTGTATCATCGCATTGAGTAGACAAATTAGTCTGGGATTTGATTTGTTGTTTCCTGTTTACCTGTAGCGATCTCATATCACGGAACGCCCCGTCTGGAATCTGGTGGAGGTCGTTGCCGTGGAGCATCAGAAGCTCCGCCCTCTTTAGTCCAGCCAGTGATTTGTCAGGGATCCTGCTGATGCTGTTGAAGCTGCCAGAGCATAGACGCAGAATTATCAACCGATGACATCATCAACCGACGACAGCCAATAACACTGATGTATCCATGGCCACAGTACAACCATTACCAATTCACAGTCATTATTAAGACTATTTTTTCTTCTTCTGCAATTTGTTTCTTTTAGGGAGCTTTTGAAAATCTGTTATAAAGCTTTAAACAAAGGGACATGCATGCAGGCGTGCACGCATGCCCGTCATTGCAAGTGTGTGTTCCCTTACCCTAAGTTGATACGTAGTGTGTGTGCAGGCAGGCCAGGGGGTATGGCGAGCAGGGAGCGGAAGGTGCAGTGGACCTCGCTGGCCTGATAACAGTTGCAGGTTCTGGGGCAGGCCCAGCCCATGGGGACCGCAAGAGCCAACATCAGCACCGCCACCGGCAGAAACCCACTCCCACACATCTTCACTCCAGGAGAGGGGAAGACACGCTGAGATGATCACTGTCAAGGAGAAAAGGAAGTCAAGAGCCATATTTGTTGCAAAATGCACTAGAGGATTGTGGAGCTAACATGCTTCATGTTTGAAATACACCTCTCTCTCTCTCTCTTTCTCTCTCTCTGTCTCTCTCCCTCTCTCTCTTTTCTCACAAGGATTTCCAGAAAGAGCACTGGAGAGGGAAATATGGTAGCATGCACAGACCAGCCACACACACCTTCCTGCCCACAAACACTTCTGGAGCTGTCACTTTTATTTTCTCTCTCGCTCTCTCTCTCTCTCACACACACACACACACACGCACACACTGGTCATATGAACCACATAAACACCCCTCCACATAGACACTGATACATAGTACCTGTCTCATACAAAGACAGACGCGCACATCAAAATCAAATCATATAAAATTAAATTATCTTCAAGTGCCACCATAAGGAGCTTCTCAAGAAAAAAACGTAGGGTGGGTGTCGGGGGGGAGGGGGCAGCAGAGGCACAATTATAAGATCTAACCGGCCCACAATCGTGAGACTGAGGTAACGTAATGACAGATTAACACCGGTTAATTAAACCGACAAGCACCCAAATTCCCCGGGCTCGTTTCCTCTCTATTGATTTGCCTCAAGCCAAGTGAGGCTTCCACGTTCATTGTCTTTCCTACTTTCCTGTTCGTTTTCCAGGTTACATCTCTCTCTCTCTCTCTCTCTCTCTCTCTCTCTCTCTCTCTCTCTCTCTCTCTCTCTCTCTCTCTCTCTCTACTTAAAGTTAATAAAAATAGTGAATTATGCACCGCAGCAAGAAGCTTTTCTAGATGACTAGATTATTCTAATGCATCGGCGTGGTTGATAAGACCGTACCTTGAAATGCTTTTGATCCGGAGGAGTGAGTTATTTCCCGGAATCATTCATTTCCACTCATCAAACTCTCGTTTAAATCCAACAGCGCCGTTTGGAAATTGCATATTTCATCAACCCGTTTATTCCTCCGTTAGATTCGCGTTTGCCGCGTTCAACTCGGCAAAAGTTGTCACCTCAGATATCACAAAAGAGAGCGAAGAGAGAAAAAAAATCAAAATTAACTACTGCAATTCAAACACACGGATCACATTACTTTGGTAAAAAAAAATCCACTGAGCGACGAAATATCATCATTCCCGTGATCAAACTCAACGCGTCTCCCGCAGCAAAGTAGCGCTGGAAGCGGCAGGCGGACTATTTGCAGACGCGTCTGTCCTTGTGTGTGAGTGGGTGAGTGCGTGTGTGAGTGTGTTTAAGTGAGTGTGTGTGTGTGTGTGTGTGTGTGTGTGTGTGTGTGTGTGTGTGGTTGTGTGTGTGAGAGAGAGTGTGTGTTTGCTCTTAGGAAGGGGACTGGACTGAAGTGAACTTTTGAGAGTGACGCTCAGACGCCAGGGTCTGTCCGAGGAGGGGCTTTCTTGGAAACGGAGGTAAAACGTCGCAGAAACCAGTTCAGAGTCACCGTGTGTTTATATTATTCTTATATATTTATACGTCGCTATCTATCACACATTTGCTTCAAAATTGACATCAACAGCCTGTAATATAGGCTACCTGTGATGCTTCTGGTTTCCAGGCTTGGGACATTGGCTGAATAGGTTTTTTGCACACTAGTCTTGTGGGGTTTGAAGCCAACTATCTCCTTTTGAACCCATTCAGTTTAGTTAGGTTAAGTTCAGACTGAACAAATACTGGACATTGACTAGTTGGCTCATCCATATGTGTGGCCCTGTAATCTGGGCTAGGGGAACTAAATAAGGGAGTATCCTCTCTTCCTCTTTAGGGTGTTCTCAAGGACCTCCATAATGATCACACCTCCCTCTGAGAGACTAAAATGAGGGGAGAACAGAAATAGACTGATGCTCCTCAGCTGTTGTCTCCTGTAAGCACAGTACGCCCCCCCCCCCCCCCCCCCCCAGGACCTGCTGGTGTGTGAGTGTGTGTGTGGGAAAGAGAGAGTTTGTGGAGTTTGCATGAGTATGTGTGCAGATGTCTTGCTTGGTCTATTGCCCTCTTTCAATCTTCCTCTCTCCCCCTATCTGCCTAACATCTCAAACACCCCCCACCCCTGCACACACACACACACACACACACACACACACTCACAACAACTCCCCTGCCCCCTCTGTCTCTGCAGGAGATATGGGCCTATGAGTCTTTAACAGTTCTCATCTGAGGTGGCTGTAGAAAGCATTAGGCCCAATCCTAGCCATCTCTATTATAATACCCCTCACCATATTGGAATGCACTGGAGTCCACTGACTGGATCACTGGCTGATTGTCCAACTGGCTGCAAGGAAGGAAGGAAGGAAGGAAGGATGGATGGATGGAATGAATAACCTGGGTAATGAATGACTGAATGAATGAATGAATGAATGAAAGGCTTACTCACAGATTCATAACTGTGACTGCCACTATACTACTACCTACAGGCCATTCTAGGGACAGTGAGAACCAATCTGTCTGCCTGTCTGTCTGAGCCCTCTGGTGGAACCAGAAACGAGGCTCTCCCACTGAGATAAAAAGAATACTGATTTCTGCGGTCATCTATGCTCTTCCCCGGGGCTAGGGGCTGCAGTATCGCAGCCAGCTATTATGATGCTGAGTCAGGTTATGAGGAAGTAAACAACTCATGGTGCCGACATGCGAGACCAGCATGCTGAGACATTATTTCAAATGACTGGCACCCTGCATTTTGTTTGTTCTACAGCTTTGATGCTTGAATAAACACTCTGATAGCACTGCCAAAAAAGAAAAACACGTAAATTGTACTCCAGTCCATTGAGAATTCTGGCACTATCTCTGATCCCAGCATCAATGACTTGGAATGCATTTATGTTGCTTTGTTTCTTTGTCTGTTTATGCTCTTTTGTTTAGTTGTTATATATGTTAGTCTACGTACCAGCAGATGTACATATGGTATAGAGTATGACTACATCATCTCTATGCACAATTAGGCATTATGTCTTCTATATCTTACCTTATTTATTGTATTTAAACCTGCACTATGTAACTTTCTGTAATTTAGTTAGCCCCAAGTGGCAGCGAGATGTAACTGTTTGTATTTTTGAGGACTTCACTACCCTTAGCTTTCTGTAGCAATAGCCGAGGCGCTACCTCGCTCACTGCTGTTTCTGAGCTGTGTGCGCTTGGCACCTAAGTTTCGATTCGTCACTTCCTGTGCTCGGAGAAAACTTTCCCGCCAATGTGCCTACCAACTCCAAAACTTCATTGGGGTGAATGGAGAGAATCTACAGGGGCTCAATGAAGGGGGAGGTGCCAGTCTTCTCTGTCGCAGCCCCGCTTCATGAACTAGATTGATACGGCAGTATTTTTACAATAGAAAAGTTATATAATGCAGCTTTAACTTGGGATTTACATGGGGTACCGTGGAAGTTCTACGCAAACCCAGCAGTGGGAGGAGGTTGCCTCACCCTGACTTCACATACAAAAATAAAAATGGTTATACCTCAAAGGTTCCCTATCTCTCAAGGTCATTTGGGTTTGGGGCATTGAAAACAGGGATCAAAGAGGGCAACATGCCAAGTGCTATCCTTAAAATAACCAAGACCCTCAGTTCAGTTCTTCATGACCTCAGGGCTCCAAGCAGGTCGAGGCCCTGTGCTAGCAAACTGCTGCCTAAAGGCAGGGACAGGGTGTCCAGCACAGAGTGGGCATTGTCATTCGAATCAGCATTCTTGAATGGGCATTTGTCTGTTAGACTCAAGGTGGCTGCCATCAAATGTGTTTAATGTTGTCATGGAAATTAGCATTGGTTTTAATGCATGCTACTCAAAAAACGGATTCATTCACGTGTCATTAGCTGAGTGATGCAGTGATAGCTGTGCTAAATATTCCAATTCAGCCACTGCCCACACATGAAACAATGCATGTCAATATTCGCAACAGTCAAAGGTAGCCATCTTCGGTAGACTGAAAGAGATTACCATGATACACCAGGAAGTGTCCTCAAGTGTCCTATCCATTCTAGTTCTACAGGTTCAGGCTACAAGCTGTAGGCAGTTACAGTGGACAGCTATCTGTGAGAAGTTCTGCCATTGGAATCAGTAGGGCCCCAATACTTTGCAGTGCTTACTGCCAGAATGCTAAACAACCAAACATTACCAGGTAATAAATTAAATTCCAGACACTACTGCTAAAGAGTTTGACTAGAATCTCTAAGCAACATCTTTGATTATCTGGAATAAAAATCAAATCACTGGAGGCTTAAAGAGGTTCTTAAGATCGTCATGTCCCAATGTTTTTAGATTCATGGCTTTGATGACAGCTAACCTTTCTGTAGTCTCACTTTGAAGCCGGGGTTCCTGCTCTGTGCCTGGGGACTAGGTGGGGCACCGGGGCCAGGACTTGCAGTCCATTATTGATCCAAGGCTCCAGCTCTCCATGGGGTCAAGGCTGCTCTGACCATGAGAGAGGCTGGAGCTTAGCAGCCATGCAGGGGGCTGGGCTTTGTGGTCGCTGCCTTGGGGGAATCCATTTGGCTTGGATTGGATGGTCACAAGAAAAAAGTATTTTAACGGTGTGCTGGCTCTGTTCTTCACTTGAAACTTAGTTATCTGCTCCGGTGGAGGCTGGCTGGGGAAGGGATACGTGGTCCTAGCATTACAGTATTAGTCGCTCCATTGCTTCAGCCTGGGCAATATTTTCCTAGTTTTTGCCAACATGCCGATTCATTCTAATAAAAAAATTATTTCAATTATTTCACTGTAGAGCTCTACATACCCTTCAGCTTGTAGGGACTGCTGCTCTCCAATACAAACCAACGGGGCCAACCGAAAGTCGAACCCGAGTAACCTCTGACCGGCAGCCAGCAGAGTAAACAAGGAAGTGTTAACAATGCCAAAAAGTATCAAATGGACTATTATAACTGCAATGTTGTGTGATAATTGTTCAGTCACAGCTATTTAAAGACATATGTGGCAACATATGTTTTGGGTTCGACTGTTGGAGTTTCCATTTGCCATGTTGGTTTGTATTGAAGAGCAGTGCTCCCTGAAATCTGAGAGGTACGTAGAGAGGTACAGTGGTGTAACCAATGACATTTTGAGCAGAATCGATTGGTTAAATGTCAAAAAGTAGGAAAATAAGCCCCACTTTGAAAATAATTTGAATCATCCTTTAATGCCATGCAAGCAGAACCTGTGGAGCAACTTCCCTTGTTTTGTCCTCAGCCAGTCCTGTGACATAAAGCTGCTAAAATGTAAACTGCAAATCTATGTTTGCTAAATAACTGTAGGTTGATTTTTTTAGACATCAAGACAGAAAAGATAAATAATTTCCACCAAATTATATAAAACAAAGGACTGCAAAACTTCCTTTAATAAGGCAGACGGGCAGAGGGAATAAAAGGCTTCCAGGGCTTTGTGGTCTTAGCTTGTGGTATAAAGAGCAACCACAGTGGTTGAGTAGTGGAGGGTAATGGGCAAGCACTGTGTGCAGTCTTTCTACTGTAATGCAGCCCATACAAGGAGTCAGATCTGTGGTCACAGTCTGGGGCCCTGAGACAGACAGTGGGTGTCTGTGGTGGCGGACAGTGGATTAAAACAATCCTTTAGCATGTAATTTTAAATAGACAGACCAGACAGACAGACCAGACAGACAGACAGACAGACAGACAGACAGACAGACAGACCGATAGAACTGAACAGTCTGAATTGTCATATTTGAGCAGATCTCGGTCTGACATTTGGATCTGGACATTGGGGCACGACCGGGGGACCTCTTCCCGGGACCTCGTGGTGGTGCTCAGAATGGTTTGTCATTTGTGGTAATTTCATGTTGGCTCTCATGAGGAATGCTAAGCACTCTTAGAGGGATATAGATAAAGGGTGGCAGCATTGGTCCTCTGTGGCTGAATGGATGAAGCATGGCACTGACAGGATTAGAGGTTTGGCTCCCATCAGGACCACCCGTACTTGTGTATTCACTCTGGTATTGTAAGGGGCTTTGGATTACAGAATATTACCACCATATTATTAGGATATTGTTTCTTCACATTTCCTTCTGAGACATACATACAAATAAACCTAGTTATACTTGTACATATTTGTAACTGGGCCAATGCTGCAACACTGGTGCAATTCTTCAGCCGTGAATGTATACTTGTACTGTCACACAGTGTGTGTCTGCACTATACGTTGGGTCCTGATAGGTTCAATCAAGTAGCATTATCTTGATCCTAGTGGAGTGATGTGCCTTGTTTCATTATACTCTTATTTTTCTATTTGTATGTATGTATTTGTATTTGTTGGAGTGAGGAAAAGAAGCAAAATGTGCATGCAGTATTTTGAACAGCCCAAAAAGGAGAGGTGTAGGTGATATGAAAGTTCCACCAAATACAATAAGCTGCTGTACTTCTATTGCCAAAATGTGAGGAAAACAGGTGTAGAGGCTGTGGGTCCAGATGGGACAGTTATATGAGGGTAGGAGAGCAGCCATAACCCCGGCCTGAAGGCTTGATGAAGATGGATCACTGGAAGAGAAGGGGTGAGAAGTACAGATGTAGCCATTGCACAAGCCCCACTTTTGTACACACGAACGCTATGCAGAGCTTAGCATGAGAAACAAAAATCGGAGCTAGGGGTCATAACCTGGGGCCCCTCTGTAGCCCCTGGGCTGAGGGCCAGAGGAGACGGGAGGGTTAGCGTAGGAGAAGGGCGGAGAGGTTTGCGAAAGACAGAGGAGAGAAGGTTAAGAGGGGTAAGTCAAGACTGGAGGGCAGTGAGCGAGTGGTCTATTATCTACAGATGTAGCCGCCCGAGTGCCGCTTTTTACTGCAGTCAACAGTCAATTGCTGCAACTGCTTAATTATTTATTTTCAAATGTTGTTGTTTTTTTTTTAACTGACCAAAAGGCAGGAGGGACAATCTGGCAACCAGTTGTTTTCAAGTTCTTACAATAGGCCTATTCTGTTCTACTTTACAACATGGTAGCACTTAGGTTAGAGTGATGATGACGGTCTCCTCTGATGGCTTACCGCTTACCACTGTTGTATCTGTTGTATCTTAATGTATATAGAACATGGCACAAGCAGCATGGAGTGTGAAAAACAGTGTCAAGGTTAGGGTCTGATTCCCACCGGGGCTGCCCAGACCGGTCAAAAGGTCACTCACCACCAAAAAAATGTTGTTTAAAAAATGTTAGACGTAAGAATTCTTTATGGTGGTGGTCGTGACCTACGGCCTTACGTAAGGCTCTGGCTTCAGGGCTGAGGGAACAGAGGGATTATTGGAAGAGAGGAGATGAGGAGCACAGACACAGGGTCTTAGTAGGAGATGGAGATGGAGATGGACATGGTTAAGGTGGTGAAGACCAGGTTCAGGCCTGGTAGGAGCAACAGAACTGATAAAGAGACGATAGAGGGGGGTAAACAGGACAACAGTGGGGTCGAGGTGGGTCCAAGGAGCGAGTTCAGAGGGGTGGGGGTGCTGCGGTGTGCTGATACTGGAGGCATGTCGTCTGGTGGCCCTGTGGTCCTTTAGTTATGCGCTCCGTAAGAGGGGCTTTAAATCAACGTGAGACACACACACACTGTAGCAACACACACTGTAGCATAGAGTATGTCAATAACAAAGGCTCAGCTGGAAAGTCTTCTGCCCTCCTCTGTTTTTTTCTCTGTCTCTCATCTCTTTTTCTTTCCAGAACCTTATGAAAGAGGACTTATTTCTGCACTATATTTTCTTCCTTTTTCCTTTTTCTATACAGATAACATGTAAGTAAAAATAAGAATGCTCTGATATGATGGAGGTCCCTACTTTAAAACAATCTGTAAAACCTGAGACGTTATTCTCTTTGCACATTTTATGTTCAGTAGTGTTATTAATTAATAATTTAAAGGCGGTAATGTGTCCCGGAATTTCCCCACCACTGAATAGGCTCGGTGGGTCATCCTGCCTTAAGGAGCTGCTAACTCACCTAAAACAATTCCATTAGTCTGGTTTCAATGGAGTTTTAGTGTCCCAAGACAATTGTGAAATTTCAAAAATATCAGCTATAACTTCATGTCTAAAATGTCAGTATTGGTATCAGCCTTCAAACAATCCAGGACTTCCTGACAGGTCTGTTTCTGGCGTCTCCCCTCAGAGAGCAGCAGCATGTTTTATTGGACCGGTTCCCAGGGCGAGACTACAAATGTACGCAATTTGCCTTGATAAGGTGTAGGAACCCCCTTGCTCTACCCAAACAAATGAGTTCCTACAGAAGTATCTGTAGAAGTATCTGTAGAAGTATCTGTAGAAGTATCTGCAGCGACTCCACCTCAGCTGCAGCCATTTAGGCAGTCAATTACTCCAATTGGTGTAGTTCGGCGTTCGGGCCCATAAAGCCCATTTGCACTGAGGTGTGAGTAAGCTGGAGTGCTAACTAGCTCACACACACAGGCTTTTTTTTTTTAATGGGCTGCAGTTAGGCTAACTACCCCCAGGGTTCGTTTCCCGTGGTATTCATAGCCCTGTGGGGGGGGGGGCGGGGGGCGTGCGCCACAAGAAGTTGACGTCCAAGGCAAAGTTTCTGCATCAGGGAAAGCATCTGAGGAAAAAACATAACATTGGTAGTTTCACTCTGATGGTATTTTGCACTGACACGGGGGCTAAATCTGGCTAAAAAGAAACATAGTTGTTTGCACCCATATGTAGTTGTTTTGTTGTCTTCCTTGCCAACATGCAGTCATATTAGTCCCATGTGAGGAAAATAAATGAATATTTTTATGACAATTTTAACAATAATCATATGACACTTCATTGATCCACCAAACAACCCCCGATCCAAATTGGAGTTTGGATCTGAAACCACTTAAGTCACAGAATGTGTTCGAACCGCCCTGGTATGTGAAAACTTTTGTTATAAGGATGGAAAACAGAGAAATGCTCTCAGCATCGTCAAAAAATAAAGCAGATTCTGACTGGAAACAAAAGCTATTTCTGAAGCTAAAGGGCAAACACACATCTTAAAACGGATAGCCATGGCATTCCACGGCTTGCCATGGTAATTTCGGTGGTCTGAGATTGCTCACGTGGCAGCGGGCCATCCCATTCCAGAAAAAAGGGATGCCGGAGAGGCTCACCCAAGTGGTAATGGGCATATTGTCTTTGAACTGATTCATTGTATTGTGTGACAAAAAATCAAACACAGGACTAGATTGATGTTTTGCACGGACTGGGAAAGACGCTCTAGCTTGGACCATCGGCTTGCTAGTAAACGAGCGGTCGGCCTGTTTATTGGCGTCAAAGCTTTCATGAAAATAACTGATCCCTGGTTCCCACACGTTCACATGACACAAGAAACACACCAAAAGGATAGGTTGCAGGGTTACAGGCACAAACCTAAAGGCCTTTTAATGGGGCACACACACACACACACACACACACTCTCTCTTTCTCTGTCTCACACTCAGGCACACAGGGCCCATTCGCTGCCCTGCAGGTCAGGCAGACACTGTAATTATCTTAGTGGAACACTGACTTTTGTAATGAGCCTTCAGAACAGGAGTGGACCTGCTTATGTAATGGCTGCCCTCGTTCACAAAAGGATAAGACTCACTTCTGAGGGTTGCTCACCTGCTCACCTCCGGCTATGGTTACAGTAACTTCTAACTAGTGATGCAGCAGCGTCATTACAGTAACTACATTGTAATTATTCTTGCACAGACACGAACAGGTAACAATACATGTTTTTTACTCCACGGCTTGTTCTGCAGCGTGCCTCATATATTCAGTTAGTCTGCAAAAACAATATTTTAGGGCTTGGAATTTGTTATATTGGCTCTTTCATCATGTTTTGGCTACTTCCCAACAAAAAATACCCAATTGAAACTGCATGATGTCCTTCAGGGCCCCGTTTCGGTCCTGTGTTGACACTCAAACATTTAAATTTAGTCTGGAGTGGCACACCAGCGGGTCGGCGTTGATGTTTCGAGTGCAGGTCGGGGCCGCTGGAAATAATTGACGTGCTCGAAATGCTTCGAGTGCATTCCTGCCACTCGGGAGCTGAAGAGGCCGGCTAAATTCTATGTTCTGGTAGGAATGCGATCCTTCACCTACTTCAAAAAGCTCGTATTTGTAATTGGTTGAAAATGACAGGCTGGACATCTATCGCCCTGGCAGGGGGCAGGGGGCTCCGTTTGGGGTTCAAGGCAGGGAAGGGACTCACCTCGCGAGGAAGTCACGGTCTTTGCTAGCACGATTGCAACCTGTGACACGTGTGTCCCAGATGATCGTTCCTCTGGCGCCGATCCTAAATACACTGGGTAATTACAGGGCTTTTATTTTGTCGAACGTTCTTTACCTCCAGTGCACTCTTTATTATTCAGCAGAACTGAATTCAGCGCCTCGTGATGCATTATTCCATGTTTCTCGGATTATAGGTCAGGACCCGAAGGGGATCGCGGGCCTACTTCTAGGTGGATCCCTGCGTGATAAGGGAGCCAATGTTCTCAGGAGTCTGGGTCTCAGAGGAAAGGGGCCAAATTCCACATTCGGGTTCCTTTTCGAAAAGTTGTAGAAGCCGGGGCATTATTCCTCACACATCGCGCCCTCTGCTCTACCTTTCTCTTTGAAGCGTGCCTTGCCCTCCTCAACCTCCAAACTTTTATCTTTTCCCACCAGATGCATGGATGGACTTCAGGATGACTGAGGCCATGCACTCAGTGGAAGAAGCATTAGGACATCGAGCTGCACTTGTTTTTTAAAAGATGGTCCCCGTTTCACAAATGTTTTTTTTTTTTTTTTTATTTCATAATAGAAGGAAAGAAGCAGAATGAGCACACGTTGCATTCAGGCCACACAATTAATCAGCTGAGTCCGTGACGCAGAAATGTGGGCGTACTCCTGGATGGATTCAATGACAAGCATGGAGGATATTGTGGCCGTGACGTTTTTGGGGGGGGGGGGGAGCCATTACATCATCATCATCAAAGTGAAGATTTAAGCAGGAGGGTTGTTACTCGCTAGCCAAACGACCGTGCTGGAACCCAACTCAACTCCCAACTCCTTTACCTTAACCCTGACTTTAAAACGTTAAAATCAGATGGAGAATATGGACGGAGATGGAGAATACTGAAGAAAATACAGGAAATAAACACAGATAGGGCGTTTTTATTGACACATTTACTATTTTATGTGGATGTGCAAGTGTGCAGCTTGGCCGGGAGTTGAAAACCCTGAGGAGAGAACCACCTCATTCCTCAGTCCTCATTAAGACCGACATTAAAGCATCTGCCAGCTGCCTCTACTCCCCCTTAATAACTCTCCATTATTCTCCGTCCCAAGGAAGATAATATATAATCTGAATGGTGACAGTCCAACAGTAGCATGATGTGTTGCTGCCATTAGACCTTGTCTATATCGTCTCATTCTTTCTTCCTTTTCTTTTCTTCTACTTGAACCCTCTTTCCTTTTGTCTCTCTTCCTTTTGATTTTGCAGCTTTCACTACAGTAATAGCAGTGCTTGTCAGCAAAATGTGTGTGTGTGTGTGTGTGTCGCCGTGTATCAGCCCCTCTCCAGATGTCAGGGGGCAGAGGCGCTGCAGATGGTCGTCATTCCCTTCTGACAGCGACTGGAAGAGAGAGATTGAGAGACAGAGAGAGAGAGAGAGAGAGAGAAAGGAAAGAAAGAGAAATGGAGCGTGTGAGGGACAGGGGGAGACGGAGATAAAGCGATAAAAGACGAGAGAGAACAGACGAGTCGAGAGTCTTTTCTTCTCCCCACTGTGACAACGCTGCTGACACTTTAGCTCCGTACCGCTGGAGGGGACGTTTAGTACTGGGGGAAGCCGACGGAGTGAAAGCACATTAGAAATCTGTTCAGACCTCTTTACACTCTCATAACCCGCCTTAGAAGCCACTGTAAAAAAAAATCAGCGTTATCTTGTATTCAGTGGACCTCTGTTCAAGATGTTTCATGAGAAATTATTTTTACTGAAGTGACAGGTAGTGCTTTTTGTCTCGTTTCACTCTCGTGAGACTTTCTTTCCAGACAGAATTTGTCTTGTTTTAAGGTTTTGTTTTTATTTTTTGTACTTATTTCTCAAAACATATCTTATCTAAGTCTGGATGCAAAATCAAATCCCTTGCAAGGTTTGGGCGTGGTCGTGTGAACTATGTGGCTATTGGCTCTAAAGATGACAAGCCATCAAAAAGATTCATACAGAAACAGACAATCTGGTTCTTAACCCTACATGACCCATTTCTAATGAAGAGATCAGATCTCGGTCATGATCTATCTATCTATCTATCTATCTATCTATCTATCTACCCATCATCTATCTATATATCTATCTATATATCTATCTATTTATCTATCTATCTACCTACCCATCCATCCATCCATCCATCCATCCATCCATCCATCCATCTATCTATCTATCTATCTATCTATCTATCTATCTATCTATCTATCTATCCATCCATCTATCTATATATCTATCTATCTATCTATCTATTTATATATCTATCTGTCTATCTATCTATCTATCTATCTATCTATCTATCTATCTATCTATCTATCTATCTATCCATCCATCTATCTATATATCTATCTATATATCTATCTATCTATCTATCTATCTATCTACCTACCCATCCATCCATCCATCCATCCATCCATCTATCTATCTATCCATCTATCTATCCATCTCAAAGTGTTGCTGGTGTCTATAAAGTGATGATATAGGCACAACCGTTTGAAACAGTTGAGATGGGAGGAATATCCTTCAGCAGGGATGGAGGTTGGCAAATGGGACAAAATCAATATGGGTGATAGTTGGCTAAAATATAATATAAAATACTTAAATGTTGTCCTCCAGGGAGGAGGAGAGGAGGAGGAGGACTGATGGATGTGGGGTTGGGCAGAAAGAGAAAAGAGAGGAATGGAAAGCTGGAGGAAAGGTTAATGAGGAGTCTGTCGCCCAGGGGTGCCTTTCTCTGGCTCCAGACAGACACACACACTCACACACACACACATGCGTCTAAACACCACGGTAAAACCACAGTAAAAGCTGTTAACCTATAACTCAGCTCATCAACAGGCCAACAACACAGGAAGGCTGCTTCATTAACACACTTACATACACTAACGTCACGGCAATAAGACAACGGGCACATTCATAAAACCGCTACGACAAAGAAACAATCCAAGTCATGCATTCTTGTAAATGCTGTTGCAATAAGCCATGGATATAGCATATATATTGCACACCAATAACACACAGCACCCAGCCTCCTAGCCGAGGACCACTCAGCTGCTCTGTCCTGCAAGCACACTGCATTCTAAGGCAGCGTGTGAAGTGTGTGTGTGTGGTATGCGAAGTGTGTGCGCTAGTTTTTGGTGAAGTGCGTGCTCTGTAATCTTTGACCAGCTGGAATGGAGAGAAGTGTATTTTAACATTGTGGTGCTAAATGATCAGTGTCACACACACACACACACACACACACACACACACACACTCATACTTTAAATGCCTGCACACTTTGCATGAAGATTGAATGACAGAGGGAGTGAGAGAGGCGTAGACGACAGGAGAAGATGGGCACGTGCAAAAACAGGAAACAAACACACAGAAGCAGGAAGTAAATATAGAGATGGTTGGGAGTGTAGAAAGTGTGACAAGACAAACCAAACGAACCAGACTAGCCAGACTAACCAGTGGCTCTCAGGATTTTGTGGCACATTTTAAGTAAAACAAGACAACTCCAAGGCTCAAGCGCCAAATATGTTTTCTTGAGAGCCAAACAAATTTAACAAGACCTAAATTCCCTTAATTTGGAGGAAAACATGAAAAAGATTGGTATTACAGTTTTTTCTCAATTGCCACTTTTTCACAACAGATTTGTATTTCTCATTCTTTTAAACAAATTGCAAATGTTTTAGCACATCTGTGCAAACGAGTAAGTACAATTGTCTACAGTTACCAATTGAATATATCTTGTACTCTCCAAAACATGTATGAATTCTTTCATTGTGTAAGTCATCACATGCACAATAGTCCATTCAATTGTCAAAATCAGTCAGGCATATATACCATGAACATCATTCCAGTAATATGGATTTTTTTTGTAACATCTGCTAAATTGGTAAATTCCCCTTCAGGTGAAACTTGAACTTCACTAACGAATGGGGAGTTTCTCACATCTTACATCAACCAATCACACGTCAAGTTAGCTGACAGGTGCTATTCATGAGTATGGATATTGTCAGATATATTGATAGAGCTTGACCACAACAGAATCACTACAATTTCTGAACATGGAGGAGCCTGGCCAGGTAAATAATGAACAGGGTCAACTGCCTGCTCGAGGAAGAGGAAGAGGAGTAAGGATCCGTGGTGGTGTAGTGAGGGGAAGACAGCAGAATAGAGGAAGAGGCAGAAGAGTACCAAGAAATAAAGCTGTCCCAGATGAAATAAGGGCCACAGTTGTGGACCATGTAATTAACCATGGCCTTACAATGGCAGAGGCTGGTCGCCGAGTGCAGCCTATGTAAACCCTGCTACAGTGTCTTCAATTATCCAGACAGGTATGTACTCAGTCAATACTGAAACTATTCATGTTACAGTATTCCAGTTATAGCAATACAGCAGAATTAAAGTAAAAAAATACAGTCGAATTACGTAAAGTCAATAAAAGTCAGAATAAAAGTCAATGCATGTCTGAAACACATGAGGCAGTACAGTACATATACAGTAATATTATCTATTTGTGAAGGACTAGACGACTACCTTGTGCTGGTGGCAGAAGAGCAGTTTTTATACCTCAACAAGAGATCTGCAACATGGTGGTAGCAAATAATGCTATCACACTGAGAGAGATCCAGAGTGCCACCTTAGAGCACAATGGCGTCTTTCGAAGTATCAACTCTGTCAGCATCTCTACAATAGTGAGAGTGTTGAAAAGACATCAGATGACCGACCATGAAACAACTCTACAAGGTACCATTTGATAGAAACTGTGACAGAGTGAAGGAGCTGCGGTACCAGTATGTACAGGTAAAGCAGTGGTATGCACTACACCTAGTATATTGTACTAGTATATTGGGTTTTCCTTCATTATGGCCTGTATGTACTTATTGAAGTTGCAGAGAAGAAAACAGAACATTTTTACTTTGCTGTAACTGTATGATTCTACAGTAAAACTGATTTGATATTTTGTTTATTGTATTCTAGAGAATAATGGAGCTGGAAGGAAGTGAAATCCCTCACACCCTTGTGTTTGTGGATGAGGCTGGTTTCAATATGGCCAAAGGCAGGAGACGTGGCCGAAACGTTATAGGACCGCCGAGCCACAGTGGATGTGCCAGGCCAATGCAGGGGCGATATCACTATGTGTGCTGCAATATCTGAGAATGGTGTGGGTACACATATTCCCAATATTGGCCCATACAACACCCAGAACCCAGGACACTCTCTACAGGGATCGTATCCCTGAGAATGAGAGAGGTTTGGTAAGGCATGACTTGCCAAATTTTGTGATTGTGTGGGAAAATGTAAGCTTCCACCATAAAAATGTCATCAGGGAATGGTTTGCTGTCCACCAAAGGATTGCAGATGGTGTTCCTTCCAACATATTCTCCATTCCTGAATCCAACTGAGGAATTCTTTTCTGCATGGAGGTGGAAGGTGTATGATCATCGGTCTCAAGACCAAATGTCTCTGCTTGCTGCAATGGATTGCTGCTTGTGATGACATCACAGCAGAACATTGCAGGGGACGGTTGCGGCATGCAAGAAGATTTTTTTCCCCCCGTTGCGTCGCAAGGGAAAATATCAGGTGTGATGTCAATGAAAATCTGTGGCCAGATAGACAGGAGCGACAGGACATCCAGTGAGGTGGAATCTTTAGTGTTTTGTATTGATGTATTTTTGTATTATATTCTGTTTACTGTGGTGTCAGACAGTTACTTTACTTAAAAATACAGTGTCAATTTACATGGAAATGTGAGTGCAATGAATAGTACTGAATAGTATTCAGTTTGATAAACAATAGCATTCAAAAATAACATTCTAGTACAGTAAACATTCAGTGTCAAAGAAAAAAGACTGAAATGTGGACACAAGGAACATTTCCAGGGTCCACTGCCATACTGACAAAAAACATCTAAACATTTTGACCATCAAATCAAATGAAATCAAATTTATTTGTATAGCCCTTAATCACTTTTTTCAGTCTCTAAGGACTTCACAGTGCCCAACATAGTAGTACACAACATCCCCCAGCCTTGGACCCTCAACAGAGGACAAGGAAAAACTCCCAAAAAAACCTTTTAGGGAATATGGATTTGGTGTGCCACAAGGCTCTGCCCTAGGACCACTACTATTCTCTATCTATATGTTACCACTCCGTGAAAATCATTCGCAAATTTGGCATTAACTTCCACTGTTACGCCGATGACACCTATCAGATGTTGTTTACACAATGCCAAAGGAACTTTTCATTTTGAGGGCATTGACTTTTTATATGAGACAATAACTTTGTTTTGAAGCATGAGTTAAATGTTTCGGGTGAGTTATGACCTTTTGCAGGTGAGCTACGGTGTTGTGCCGTTGTCCATATAAGCTGTTTTTGACAAATGCACCTATAGAGCTTCGAGAATGTTAACACTGTTTCAAGAAATGAGCCAAACCAATTGACTCCTAAATCACTCCTAAAGCGAGTGTGATCATTTAGTTTGGTTAAAGATCTCAAGGGGCGTCCGAGCATACACCATTGATAAACCAGTGGCGAAGTGCTGATGCAGAGGAAACAATTCAATTTAATTTTGATTCAATTCAGTTCTATCAGCTGTCACTGGGGTAATCACAGGCAAACGGAGTGCTTCGGGCATTGGGCAACCAACCAACAGGCATATGAGCTGAGAGAGAGAGAGAGAGAGAGAGAGAGAGAGAGAGAGAGAGAGAGAGAGAGAGAGAGAGAGAGAGAGAGAGAGAGAGAAGGGAAAAACATAGTAGAAATATACGTTGCTCTTCGGCATCCTGGTTGGAGTCGATGTGGCGTTTCACAATCGTCAAAATGTGACAGGAATTTCCGCAGGCCGGAGCCCACGGCGCTCCACAAGATCGCCTGGCGTCGGCGAGCCTTTTGTGAGAGGGATTTGGATTTGGAAGAGAAGAGAGAGAGAAGTGTGAAAGAGAATCACTGGGAGAAAGAGATGGAAAGACAAAGAGGACGCGATAGAGCGCGGGGAGCTCTGAAGGGAGGATGAAAAATAAGGTGTAATCCGTTAGAGGGCTTACCGCTATCTTCCGCGGGGTCGTGGAGATCTACGCATGGTTCAGTGCACACACACTTGAGCACGTACTGACTCATGCACGCGCACACACACACACACACACACACACACACAGGATTACTGGTATCCAGTAATGATCACATCTGATGCTCTGTTTATGACTTCTGGCAACATGCACAACTGTGTGTGTGTGTGTGTGTGTGTGTGTGTGTGTGTGTGTGTGTGTGCGCGCGCCCGCTCTGAGATAAAGCAGCCTAATCCTGGTGGAATGGAACATCTCCTCTCTTTCATCCCTCCACCCCTCACAACATTAAAGGGCAATATAACACTCCTCGAGTAAGAGGGAGAAAAAAAGAAGAAAAAAAAGAAAGAAAGAAGAAAAAACTTGGGAAGAGATAAAGGGATGAAGAGTTCAAGAAAGGGAGGGAAGGAGATTTAGCACAGAAACAATGTCGCTTCCAGGTTATATCTTTATCTTCTTTCTTTCTCTTCGTCTCTGCCTCTTCTTCTTCTCCTTCTATATGCTCCGTGTTTCTCCATCTCTTCCTCTCTCTCTCTCTCTCTCTCTCTCTCTCGCTCTCTCTCTCTCTCTCTCTCTCCCCTATAGAAAGTCATGACAACATGTGCATCCAGTTACTGTGTCGATTTTACAATGGGAGAGAAACAGCCAAACGCTAAATGAAAGGCAGAGTAAACCCAGAAACGTCCATAAAACACACACACACACACACACACACACAAACAGGGGCGCACACACACACGTGCACGTACGCACACATATATATATGAAGCACCTGCTAAACGTATACAGAGGCCCTTCACAGGACAGACACACAGGCTACTGACGTGTTGGGAGGCAAATGTCACAAACAGGAAATTGTCCAGATCCCCTGTTATGTGGCGGATAGCTGCGTGTCACTGCGTACATGTACACAGACAGAGAGACGTCGTTGCTAGAGGTACACAGGATCTGGACTTACGCTTTTTTTACGAACTTTAAGAGACGCTCGTTAAAACACACTGCCCTGCCCCCTGGTCTCGATGTACCAGAAACAAGCCCGCGGTTTCGAACCGTCGTCTCTGTCCGGGAGCATTCAGGGTCCAGAGTTGCAGGGCCCTGAATGTTCTCCGGATTTTAAGAGCACAACAAATACAATCCCTGCTAGTAAACAGAGTTTTACTGCACTTGGCTGCAGCGTTTCGTTTGATGCCCAGATGTACAAACCCGAATCACTAGCGGTTTTAGAAACACTGTACGGCTTCGCTTTGATTCCTGGTGTCATCTGCCCTTCCATCGCAGAGGATCTGAACTGAGCGATGGATAAAAGTAATTGATGTAGATGAATCAGACACATATCTCTAGAAAGCTCTCTGAAAAACTTTTAATTGACGGTTACCTCTCTACATTTTCACAACAAATGATCTTCCATTTTTTCATCTGATTTCCTTCATGCATCAATATATACATTTGCTGGATGCTTTCATCCACAGTGCCGTACAGTACAGTGAGAATGCATGTTCCCTTGCAGGACTGAAGTTTTCACGAGATCGTCAAAAGCCGAGAGAGTCACCGTCTCCTAGCCCCCCCTGTGATAAAAGTGCACGCTTTCCCTCCGATCTGTTTGCAAAGAACGACCTTTTGAGAAAGCAGGGCGGAAAACTCCCCGCGGCGAGAGCGTGTTTAGATCTCGCTAATTCCTCTGAATCTGGTAGGAATGTCCGAGCAGAGCCGGGGAACCAGACCGCCCCGAAACCCCTTTCCATTCATTTCGGGGGGAAGGATACTTTCTAAAAATGTAATCTGGTAATTGATACAGTAACTGATTACTTGTTTCAAGTACGGTCTTCACCTGGGTTCTGTCAGGGGATGTAATTGTAATTGTTTTCTGTCACTTTGCTTCGAAATTACCAAAATAAAAGTTGCTTTCACAAAAAAATAACATGAAAACCAATATGAAATGTGATTAGCTGCTTTGGAAACGGAACAGAGAGAAGCAGATGAGTTGGGAGACGGAAAGGAAATTGGTAAACATAAATAAACATGGACTATCTCACATTGACAAAAAAAAAAAAACATTAAATAAACATTAACGTTCATAAATGTTCATAAGTGCCTGTGGGTGGACAGGGGAGCATTCCAGGGCCTGAGCTGCTTTCCAATTGCTTGACTGAACCGGAGCGGACCATCAATCCTACTGACACACACACACACACACACACACACACACACATACAAAGGTCCCAGGATGGTAAAGTCATTGGAAATGTAAGGACCTCTCTCTGGCTCTCTGGGCACGTTGCTATGACTACCGCCCGAGGAGAGGAGGGTGTAAAACAGTCAGCTGCGGTTATGTAACATCAGTAGTTCCACCTGTTCAGCCATCGTGAAAGGATCAACTGATAAAAATTGACTGCTGCTGTTCCGTCTGGATCTACGAGCAGCAAAGATGTGACACAGATCTGGTAATCTCGTGGCTTTCTAAACTGGAAGAAACCGCTTTCTTTTTTTTTTTGGTCTGTTTAGACAGCCATGAAAAGATCAGATCCGGCTTACGAATCAGAGGCACGCTTCCTGTATAAACGCAGGCCTTAGAAATGGAGTCTGTCGCTATGGCCGGAGAGGAAGAAAAGGGAGGGGGAGGGGGGTTGATCATAGAGGACATTGATCATGAACAGAGGCAAATGAAGAGGACAAGAGCAAAAAGAATCAAGATGAGATGAAAAAACAGCACAAAAAGAGGGGAAGATGGAGAGGAAAAGTATTGCGTAACATACCACAACCCATTTTCCCATGCAAGCACTGACCTCATCCTCATCCGTCCAACCTCAATCTATCTATGGTTACACTTGTCGTTTCAATGTTACTTTTGAGATCTTACTCCAAAGATCCGATTTCATGAGATCACATCGCCGCATGTCCGCATTTTGGCGTGAAATTGATCTGCGGCCCTGTGTGTTTATATCACACAGATCACAAAGTGGAGCCCGACCACTTTCTCATATCTTGGTTTTGAAGTCACTTGAACCCAAAATCCATTTATCACGCCTCCGGACCCGTCACTTTAAAGCACCCCGACATGACTGGATATGGAAGTTGCGGTGAAACAAGTGAAACTACGGGCTTTCTTTTTTCTTTCATGCATCGACAGCCGACATGATCTTACACATGCAAAGAATGTTTCAAAAAACCGGGACCGTGCCAAACCACTGACAATGTGATGTAAAGGGCTGCAAGCCAGCAGCCATTTTTATTCAGGTCATGAGATGTTTGAGATCTGGCGTTTTGGCAGGATGCTGCTGACTAGATTCACTACATTCCTATTTTGTCACAAACTGTCTTATTTATTATTTATTTATTATTATTTTTATTTATTTCCTTATCTTATTTTGTTAAGCAATAAAAAATGGACAATTTCCGATGATTCGTCGCTACATTTAGAGATATTTTATTTTGTAAATTTAACTTTTTCATCTTTCCCACCCGGCCTCTCATTAAAACTGAGCTAGCTGACCAGTGAGTATGAGACATCCACACCTCTCGCTACTTTCACAGTTCTTTTCATTAGCAGGCTCTGCTATGCTCAGGATGAATGAGTCCAGTGTTAGGCTGTTTGTCTGCGGCTGCTGGTAGTAATCTGGAGCCTCACAGAGGGCCTGCCCATAGTCCTAATAACACCGATCACTGATCCCCAGGTACCAATAGACCAGGCCTGGAAAACACACACACACACACGCACACACACACACACAAGGCATATACAAGTGACATAATCAATGCACATGTTCAGGCACATTTACCAGCAGAAAACACTCAACACTTGCAAATAATACACAACAAAACAATATGATATATGCCCATGTACATATAACACACAAATATACAGCATGATTAAACAATACAAAGACATCTACACCAACCCAACCAAGACACACACACACACACACACACACACACACACACAGTCATACAGGTATTAAGCATCCCCTCTGGCCTGTGTGTGGATCTGGCCAGGCCCCCTGACCACCAACAGAATAATAATTACCGACACACGGAAACACTTTCAGACTGAATCGAGCCATGTTCACACACACACACACACACACACACACAATCACACTTATTTTTTGCACACAAATGCATGCACACACCCTCACGTACACAATACGCACACACAAGCACAAGCCCTCCTGGCCGGCTCGAGCCTGTTTAACGTTGTTTAAGCCTGGTTTGGTTCGGTTCGGTTTGGTTTGGTTTTGTCCACCCCGGAACAAGCACCATGACAAATCACTGCTAATCACAGTTGTTAGCACCTTCAACTCCATGCCCTCAAACTGCTGCATACACAGACAGCCTCTCTTGAGTAAATGTTATGAAACCTCCTGCCTCTGTGTCCACTTCCCCCCACTTTCGGATATTTATTTTGAATGCAGGGCGGTTAGATGAAATTTTATGCTTGACCGTTACAATAAAAGATGCCAGTTCTGCAGCTTATTATTTGGAGACTCTCCTGACACACCCCTGTGCCATGTATTAGGGAATAATGTTGGAATCTGTGTTGCTTCTGGAGCGAAGCCTGGGCTTGAGGCTGCAGGGCGAGGCTAGAGCCAAGTATCCAATTCACATTAACACCAGGGCCCAGTCCAACACACACACGTGCACGCGCACACACACACACACACACACACACACACACACACACACAAACACACATACCAGTTCCAGATTTACTAAATACTCTCTCTCTCTCTCTCTCTCTCTCTGTCTTCATTTTTTGAAGGCGGGTAAAGGTTTTAGCGCAATGTAATAGTTGTGTGGAATTGATTATAAAAAGAAAAAAAAATGTATGAGTGTCTAAAGCCAACTTCTGATCCAATGCACACTTCCCTGCCACACTAACTTCGTGGCCAGAGTATACCGGCTAATTCATTTTTAATTATCTGCAATGCTCTCTGCTGCATATGGGAAAGTTCCATCAGTGGATTTTTTGGACTTTCTGGACTATAATGGACATGACTTGTGGTGCAGTCAAGCAGATAGATGGACAGACAGACAGACAGACGGGCAATATAGAGTGGACATCCACAGTCTGCCTTTCCCGGTGTCGCCTTTCACCCCCAACATCTGACCCTCGACCCCGAAGGCAGCCAATCACCGTACAACAGAAGAAGACGAAGAAAGTGACCAGGTCAAATATGGTACATGTTTCACCCTGTGTCAGCAGGGTGGGAGGCAATTGCGATAGATAGAGGGGGAAAAACAACATAGTAGTAGTAATAAAAATAATCGTATAAAAGACGAAAATCAAGACTGTAAAAATAGTTTTTAAGAAGCGATGTTAAAGATGATAGTGATTCTGTTAGCCTAAGCTCCTCTGGCCGGTCGTTCCAAAGCCAAGGGGCCCTGGAGGCCAAAGCCCAGTCACCTTTAGTCTTAAGCCTGAACTTAAAGGGTAATTCCGGTATTTTTAAACCTGGGTTCTATTTGTACATATTAGTCATTTAGACCCCAAAATAGGTACAAAAAGTTTTGGAATTGGAACCAGAAAACGAAAGTCTCGCTCAAGGAGAAGTCCCGCTCTGAAATCTCGCGAGCGAGACTTTGGTTTTCTGGTTAAACAAAGGTCTATGTCTGTAGGGATCCTTTCCGTAATGTTGTCAGACACTTCCAATAACAATCTGAGCCTGTCAGTGGCAAAAACAAGCACTTTTAGTGGACGTACTTTGATCACGCAGTGGCCCCAACGGATTACGTTGCAGCCATTGCAGCCCAATTCGCGACTGCCGGCTGAGGCGATCTTCCGGAGCAATTCCAAAACTTTTTGTACCTATTTTGGGGTCTAAATGACTAACATGCACAAATAGAGCCCAGGTTTAAAAATACCGGAATTACCCTTTAAGCGAGAAGGGCTCATATGGGTCTCAGTGAGGTACACCCACTCTTTACAGTAACAAAAGACCCAGCAGAACTAACTTGCCTACCCCCTTAAGTGCCTTTAAGAATCTGGCTGCATTTGCAGTGTGAGGCTAGGTGGGGGTGTTTGGCTAGAAGGTAGAAAGAGGGAAGAGACATTGGCTGCGTCAGAAACCAGCTGGCACAACTAGCACGCTGAATGCAACAGTATGTGCAGTGCGCTGACCGTGTTATGTTATTATGGCGTAATGCATTGGAAAAAAGCTCTCTCATCTGTGGTCCCAGTTGCCAAAGAAACCCTTTCAAAACCTGTGGAATGAGATTAGCGATGTCAGAGATTGCATTTGGACTGCACGCGTCGGACATTGGTCGCGCTCATATGGAATAAATCCATTCGAAATCTGAATTTGAGGGGCAGGATGTGAAAAAAACGCCTCGGAACTGAATGTTATTTAATTTAATTTATAACTATCATTTCAAATTTTCTCAGCTGGAGCTCTCCGAGACGCACGTCTGGGAAAGCATAGGAGCAGCAGAACAAGCAAAGACTAAATCCAACAATGTCAGAGACAATACTGGTGCTGCTACAGCCGGTGCTGTTTCACTAGCTACTGTGGCTAATTCCAGACAGACAGTACTGTGCAAAAGTCTTAGGCACCCTAGATTTCTTTTATATAAATTTGGTGTTAGATGTTTATTATTTTTTTTCTGCATTAGTGTTTTACATTTCTGCTCTTTATAGTCATTTTTTTATTGAGAAACTTTCCATTTCATTCATTTTGGAACCATCTCCGCTTTACGCAATTGTTTACATGTGCCGAAGACCTTTGCACAGTACTGTATACTCTCTGAGGAGGTTTCTGTTTCTTTTCAAAGGTTAAATTCAATAATAATCACATTCAATGTCAAGCTGTTGCATTCAATGTGCCTTTACAAATAAAATTCTTCAATTCATTTATTGAACAAACTCATTTTTTTTAATTCAACGCTTCAAATCTGAGCATGACCATGTTCAAATAAACTCTGCTCTTAAAAAAACCCTTTATGTAACTCTGACTCCACCGTGCACGATCTCAACCGCCATACCTGAGGAACTGACTGCTCATCTGCTGTAGCGTATTTTCATCCATCACCGGAGAGAGATGGCTCTGCGAAGTACATCAGCGTCGCTAAGTCATTCTCCATCCAGAGGAGAGCGAAGATCGACCTGGCCAAGGTTACAGAACAGGACTTTGGCCAACGCTGCAGAGGACACACACACTCACAACGATGCCTGAGATCAGGAGTTGCAGAGGGCAGCCAAAGTAAAGGGTGGGTTTTACATTTTAGTGCCAAAGAAGGAGTAAAACACAGTGTGGAGAATGTATGCAGGCATGAGACCAAGTATATAGGCAAGCATGATTTGATGATGCTTGGACTTAAATATTGATGTGAAATAATTCATCATTTGTCCTTTACATTACATTACATTACAGTCATTTAGCAGACGCTTTTATCCAAAGCAACTTACAATAAGTGCATTCAACATAGGTAGGCAAGAAAACTACTAGTCACCAGAAATCGTAAGTGCATTTCCTTCCTAAACAAGCAACTAAGAGCATAACTAGTGTTAAGGTAAGAGTGCAATAAGTTAGCAACCTACTATATCTTAAACAAATGAGACAAATAAGAGAATCAAATAAACAAGAGCTAAGACAAATAAGTGAACCAAATAAGCAAGAGCTAAGACAAATAAGTGTATCAAATGAACAAGAGCCAATAAACAAGAGCTCAGACACATAATTGACGACAAATAGGCATGGCTAAGGGGAAGGGTCAGGGTAGTGTTTCCTGAAGAGGTGGGTTTTCAGCCTGCGGCGAAAGATGGGCAGCGACTCTGCTGTCCTGACATCAGTGGGGAGTTCATTCCACCACTGCGGGGCCAGGACAGAGAAGAGCCGTGACCGTGTAGATTGGCCGCAGGGACCTCTGAGCGACGGGGCAACCAGTCGCCTCGAGGCAGCAGAGTGAAGTGGTCGGGCGGGGGTGTAAGGCTTGACCATAGCCTGGAGGTAAGAAGGAGCTGTTCCTTTCACTGCCCTATAGGCTAGCACCAGGGTCTTGAACTGGATGCGAGCTGCTACAGGGAGCCAGTGTAGAGAACGGAGAAGGGTAGTTGTATGGGAGAACTTGGGGCGGTTGAACACCAGACGAGCTGCAGCTTTCTGAACAAGCTCCAGAGGTCTGATGGCAAACGCCGGGGCACCAGCAAGGAGGGAGTTGCAGTAGTCCAAGCGGGAGATGACAAGAGCCTGGATGAGCACCTGCGCTGCCTTGTCAGTGAGGAAGGGGCGAATCCTCCTGATGTTGTAGAGGAGGAATCTGCAGGAGCGTGTCACTGATGCGATGTTTGCCGAGAACGACAGTTGGTCGTCCAGGGTCACACCCAGATTCCTCGCAGTCCGAGTTGACGTCACCACAGCATTATCAATGGTGATGGCCAGGTCTCGGTGCGGACAGCCCTTCCCCGGGAGGAACATCAGCTCAGTTTTGTCCAGGTTGAGCTTCAGGTGGTGCATCGACATCCACTCTGAGATGTCTGCCAGACATGCAGCAATGCGTGCCTCCACTTGTGTGTCAGAGGGGGGAAATGACAGGATCAGCTGGGTGTCATCTGCATAGCAGTGGTAGGAAAAGTTGTGTGAATGGATAACAGAACCAAGAGATGTTGTGTAGAGGGAAAAGAGGAGAGGGCCTAGAACCGAGCCTTGCGGAACCCCAGTAGTGAGCCTGCGTGGTTCTGACACAGACCCTCTCAGCGTCACCTGGTAGGAGCGATCCGTTAGGTAGGATGCAAACATGGAGAGTGCAGAGCCTGAGACACCCATCCCCTCAAGGGTGGAGAGGAGGATCTGGTGGTTCACCGTGTCAAACGCTGCAGACAGGTCCAGGAGTATCAGGACAGAGGAGAGAGAGTTCGCTCTAGCGGCATGGAGCGACTCCGTCACTGCCAGGAGGGCAGTCTCGGTCGAGTGACCCACTTTGAACCCAGACTGGTGGGGATCCAAGAGGTTGTTCTGGTGGAGGAGGGAAGAGAAAGTTTCAAAGAGTTTTTTAGGGTTGGAAGCAGAAGTTTGAATTTTAGTGCAGAAGAAAGCAGCTTTAGCAGCAGATAGAGAGGAGGAAAAAGTGGAAAGGAGAGATTGGAAGGTAAGAAGGTCCTCCGGGAGGTTGCCATTTCTCCATTTGCGCTCAGCCACTCTCAGGCTCCGTCTCTCAGTACGCACTGAGTCCGACAACCAAGGGGCAGGTGGAGTTTGGCGTGCAGGCCTGGAGGTGAGGGGACAGAGATGGTCCAGAGAAGAGGACAGAGTAGAGAGAAGAAGATCAGTGGCAGTATCAGGGGATAGGAGAGAAAAAGATTCAGGGGCAGGGAGAGCAGAGAGAACAGAAGAGGAAAGATCAGTGGGAGAGAGCGAGCGGAGATTGCGACGAGAAGAAACCATGTGGGTAGGGAGAGGATGTGAGGGGGGAGAGGAGAGAGAGAGAGTGTAGGACATGAAGTAGTGGTCAGAGAGATGAAGAGGAGTGACGGAGAGGTTGGCAGTAGAACAGTGTCTGGTGAAGATTAGGTCCAGTTGGTTGCCAGCCTTGTGGGTAGGAGGAGATGGGGAGAGGGCTAGGTCGAAGGAGGCGAGGAACGAAAGAAGAAGGTCAAGCTTCTCAGTCTGGATGTTGAAGTCACCGAGAAGGATGAGTCCAGAGCCATCGTCAGGGAAGTGGGAGACTAGTGTGTCAAGCTCCTCCAGGAACTCACCAGCAGGGCCTGGTGGGCGATACACAACCGCGATGGTGAGCTTGACTGGATGAGAAACAGTGACAGCATGAAATTCAAAGGAGGAAGGAGAGAATTGTGGCAGAGAAAAAAGAGAGTATTTCCATTTGCTGGAAATTAGCAGGCCAGTACCACCGCCTTGCCTCGCAGCTCTGGGAGTGTGAGAGAAAGAATACACATCTGACAGAGCAGCGGGCGTGGCAGTGTTTTCTGGGGTGATCCAAGTCTCAGTTAGAGCAAGAACGTTGAGGGAGAGCAAGGATGCGTAGCCTGAGATGAACTCAGCTTTCGGCACAGCCGACTGGCAGTTCCACAGCCCCCCTGCCACCACTTGCTCAACGCGAGTTGAGAGAGTAGGATAGATGAGATTAGTGGGGTCGCAGCGTCTGGGTGTGACCCAGCGTCTGTGCGACCACCGGAAAGAGGAGAGGACAGGAATAGGAAGCAAACACATGGTAGATCACAATACAATGATACGGTTTATGAAGAGAAGAAGCACCCAATCTTCGAAGGTCGTTCTTTGAAGAAGTCGGGCTTGAAAAAGTCCTCACTCTGTTAGATAGATAGATAGATAGATAGATAGATAGATAGATAGATAGATAGATAGATAGATAGATAGATAGATGGCTCTTTATTGTCCCCGAAGGGAAATTGCAGTTTGCAGCAGTACAGAACAAGAGAGAGGCACTATTGGCAATCTATTGGCAGTTTATGGACTAGGAGGAGAGACCTGTCTGCATGACCATGATACCTAGAGGTACCCTTTCTATCTGTTCTTTTGGCAAGGCATGTTCTTCGCTAGGTGTGTGTGGTCGTGTTCCTCGGCATCACACTTCTAATTCTGCAGGTGTTTTGTTTTTATCTCTGAGAAGTAAAAATACCGCTGTTGCATTATCCCGCACGGACCAGATTGCAACTCGGGTTGGCGATTCCGCGATGTTGAACATGAAATGAGAGAAAGACGAGTATTTCTAACCAGGCCGTCGATTTTTCTCCAGGAGACGGACCCTTCCCCGCAGAGAGGTGCTGTCTGACTAAATGTTTCTCCAGCTAGCGGATACTGAAACCGGCCACGGGGCCCGACTGCAGAGCGATACGTACAACAGGAGACAACTGTTTCTGTTTGAGTAGTAAAATACCGGCGTTACACGATGCTCTCTGGCTAAAGGTAGGTCTGCATTCTCAGACTCATGGCTATTCCATCCACTTTGCACACACACAGACACATCTTTCTCCCTACTTGAGACACACACATGCAGGTACCTGAATGCACAGAACCTGAGACATGTTGGCAGAAAAAACGCATGCATGCACACACACACACACACATTTGATAGCACACAAAAAGGCATAAGCATGAGGGGCTGCACACACAGAAGCACAGTTGAGGCTTTATTGGGAGAAGAGATAGTACTTTTTGAGAGGCGCTCTGAGAGTCGCTAATGTCAGAGTGAAGCGAAACCTAAAACACAGCCTCTTTGGCAAACTGTAATACACACCCACACACACACACGTAGACGCACACTTACTCGCGTACGCACACCAGTTTTGACGGTCGCAGCCCTGCCTCTGCTGGCCTAGGCACAGAGAGAGAGAGTGGAAAAGAGTACGAGACAGAGGAAGAGAGACAAAAACAGTGCAAATTTGTAAAACACGTTGCCGTGAGGAAATGACCTCTGCTGCGCCAGGACAAAAGAATCTGCAAGTCAGAGACGAGCAGACGAGTGAGTGGGCAGACAGACAGACAGATGGACAGACGGACAGACAGACAGACAGACAGACAGACAGACAGACAGACAGACGGCCGGACGGACAGACAGACAGACAGACAAACAGATACTGAAAGTCCAGCAGAGCCGTTATCCAAGAGTTCTGCAAAAGTGCTGTAAGCTCTATATAATATTGCTGGACAGGCAGGCAGATAAACAGACCGACATTCCTTCCCGGCAAACCTGAACTATGACAGATGGACATTGAAGACTGAAACTATTTGGTTCTGTGAAACTGTCTGGTTGAAGAGAAATGGGGGGAAGAGTGAGAGAGAGAAGAGAGAGAGAGAGAGAGAGAGAGAGAGAGAGAGAAAGCAAACGACAAAGCCAGCAAAACAGAAATGGAAACGGGGGAGCGAGAAAAGCAACAAGGTGGGAGACTGAGAATTGTCTATTCTCCCGGTGTCCTGTGGCATGGGTGAGATGAGGAGGAGGAGGAGGAGGAGGAGGAGGAAGGGGAGGAGGAGACCAGGGTGCATCTCAACATCAAAGAGGAGGAGGAATATGGGTTTGACCCCTGGAGGAGATGTCACCAGATTGTGACCCCTGACATCTGTAAAGATACAGTTACCCTGAAATATCTTTACTACACACACACACACACACACACACACACACACACACACACACACACACACACACACACAGACATGGCGAACAGTCATCTGACATTTTCAGTTTTCTGTCTCTCTCACATCCATACAGCCTAAAAATAAAATCAAAGCTTGTCTCTGCTTTGTCTTCTGTATTGTGTCGCTCTCTTTCACCCTCCAACTCACACAGACACACATATGCATGTGGGTGACTTGCAATTGACATTTTTTATGGACATTTGCAGGGAGTTTTCCCAGTGCACAGGAAGTGACGAATTGAAACTAGCGAGAAAGCTGGACTCATCAACAACAGCCCAAACCTCTTCCTCACCTCCACCCCCCACTAGTTGCGAAGAAGAGCATACAGTATTTGGGTCCAAGGAGTGTGCAGTCTGCTGATGTCACGTTACACCATTTCTGGGTAGTGAAGTCCTCAACATGTAAAGCGCTGGAGGCTCAGTTGGCTCATGCACAGCCCATGTGACCGTGACAACCTGGGTTTGAATCCAGCCTGGGACCTTTGTTGCTTTCCTCTCTTTCTCTACTGTATCTATCAAATAAAAATGGCCACAAAAAAAACATCTTCAAACAATTACCTCTTGTTGTCATTGTGCAAAGCTGCCTCATGCAGCTACGCAACGTTTCTAGCACACAGACTTGCTACTTGAAAGTGACTCAACAGAATTTTTGCTTGTTTGTTGGCCCTTTTGTGGCTGAGCCTGTTTTCTGTAAGACTCTACCTGCATGTTTGTGTTCATATCAAGGTTAAATGGGCATCCTGTTTCCCATTTACACCCCCCCCCCCCCTCCACACACACACACACACATACACACACACACACACATCACACACACACACACAAACACATGTACATATCCTGGTCATTATCTCTGCCGCCCAGCTGTGAGCCTGGTAACCTGAGTTACATCACAGCCCAGAGAGACACCTGGGCATGCTTTATGTAACACACACACACACACACACACACACACACACATATATGCACAACATAAGGACAAACATGCCCGCAAATGTGCACACACACAAAAATATAGATGCACATGCACATGGTCTGATAAAAATACACGAGGACACGAGCCTCGGCAGACTGGAGCCGTGCGTCTGTCGAGTGAATCAGCCCTCAGACAGAGTACCTGGCCAGCAGAGTGGTTCTGTTTGTCTCATCTGTCTCTCTACATGACCAGACTGCAAGTGGAGCCATCTGTCTACAAAAGAGTCCTGTCGCTGAAATCACCGGGGCCGATGTGAGCGGGATCCAGAAACATGAACAGAGATATTGTACAGTTTTGTTCGCAGCGTCTGGGAGGCTGGGACCGGACCAGGGTGGCGGCGGCGTGCAGCCAGATGGCGGTCGGCAGCAAATCAGGGGTATGCTCAAAGTGCTCCTCAGTGCAGCTTGGGGTAGGAGCGCGAGGCTAAAGGTGCTGCAAAGGTACTGCAAAAGTGCTGCAAAGGTGCTGCAAAGGTGCTGCAAAGGTGCTGCAAAGGTGCTGCAAAGCTGCGCCGCTTCATCTTATATTGGATTTCTGCAGGAGCAGGGATGGACTTTGGACACATGCGTATAGAACATAGTTCCAAACATTAGCCAGAGTCGAACACACAGTCAGTTCTGGACCAGGTCCTGGATCATTTCAAGTCCAGAGATCCAGCTCTTTTTTAATATTGACTAACTGAGACCCAGTGGGGATTCTGAGATGCACTGATTTTCTTTTTGCAGCAGCAGCCAAATTAAACACAGTGGGCTTACAGTTTGACACATAGCAGTACTGGTTTCTATCATGTTTGTGAGGCACATTTAAGTGAATGAGTCATTTAAATCAATGGAGCTGAACAGAAAATTTTAGTTCCAGAGGTCAAACCAGAGATGAATGGACTTTATCGACAGTTCACACCCTGGTAATAGGCCTACTCACTCTCTCACTCTGTATGTGTGTGTGTGTGCGCGGCAGAGATTGTTTGCCGTGAGAAGAGTAAATGCTGGAAAGCCAAACTTCCTTCCTGTCTGAACGATAGCGGAGGCCAACAATAATACACACGCACACACACACACTCTCTCTCTCACTCTCTCCACTTGAGAATGGTACACACAGATCAGACAGGGATGGTCTGTGTGAACGGTACACATACACAGACACACACACACATCATCTAGTCTCTGCAGCAGGGCAGCATGGGAATGGTACACACACTCTCCTCTCCATCCCAGAAACAGGGGACAGTAGCATTACAGCCACCTGGCTGTAAACTAAACTAACATAATAAGTTATTTACTGTACAGCCCTTCAACATGATGAGTGTGTGATAGTGTGACAGACAATACTGTAGGCATTGTTAGCGTGCTTTCATTCTCTATGATCCCCTTCATTGCTTTCTTATGTCTTGAGTCTACTGCACTCCAGACTAAGCATCCTTTTTTTTATTTTAAGGAAACAGCTCAAAAAGTCGGGGAGCATCATATGCCCATGATTATTATCCTCGGACGTAAATAAAACACCTGATTATGGTTTTTGCAAATTTGGAACCGCTCTCCTCCAGACCTGCACAACGCTGACCTCCGGTGGCCAAACCCAGCCACTGCCGTTGTTTACCCTCGTCAGTTCAACACAGAGGAGGCTGGAATTATGCAGCATCACACTCCGGGAGACAGGAGTCGGGAGGAGCAGACGATCAGGAAGGGACAGACAGGAAGATAAACGGGCAGTTAGACGGGTCGGCGGCTAGGCAGATAGACAGGCAAGTAGATACGAGCCTCGGAGCGGACAGACGGGCAGGTATAGACGCTGCGGGGACAGAGATAGGCAGACAGACGACAGACAGACAGACAGATAGTCAGACAGACAGACAGACAGGCTAAAACATCCCACGCTTAATTAATTAGAGTGAGAAAACACTGCAGGGCTCTGGGCTGCCTGGGAGATAGTTAGGCTTGTAACATCACCACAATACACACACACACACACACACACACACAAATAAACAGACATGTGCAAAAACAAGCACACACACACACACACACACAAACACACACAGAGGAACCTTGTATCACCTCTCTCCCACTGCTTTTTAGATGGGAGCGAAGAAAGAAAAGAAGGATGCAAAAGAGCAAGCCGAGACAGAATTGGGTGAGACGAGGGGGGGAAGGGGTAAATGAAGGAGTGGGAGGAGGAGGAGGAGGAGGAGAGGGGGATGGGACAGAGAGCAAGAAATGGAGAGGAAAAATAGGAAAAGAAATTTTTTTATTGGATTATATTAGTTACAGTGAGTGAGGCGAGCAGAGGAGAGGAGAGGAGAGAGGGAGGCAGAGCAAAGGGACAAACAAGAACAGAGATGGAGAGATGATCAGAAGAGAGGAGACAAGAGCAGATGAGGGAGAGATAGATGAGAGGAGGGGAGGAGAGAAATGGACAGAGGAGAGAAGTGGCAGATGAAAAAAGAGAAGGATGTGTCGGGGGGGAGGGTTAGATGGAAAGAGGAGTGAGACAAAAAAGAAGATGAGTGGAATGGAGAGGAGAGGTGAGAAGCGAGAGAGCGAGGGGACAAGGCAGATGAGACAAGAGGAGAAAAGAGGCTGGAGACGTTGTGACCTCGCTCGCCCGGCCGCAGTGATGCTTTGAAGATCATCTCAAGGTTGTCAGATAAGAGGGAATCCATTCAGACTGCTAGGCAGAGAGAGAGAGAGAGAGAGAGAGTGTGTGAGAGAGAGAGAGAGAGAGAGAGAGAGAGTGAGAGAGAGAGTGTGTGAGAGAGAGAGAGAGAGAGTGTGTGAGAGAGAGAGAGAGAGAGAGAGTGAGAGAGAGAGTGTGTGAGAGAGAGAGAGAGAGAGAGAGAGAGAGAGAGTGTGTGAGAGAGAGAGAGAGAGAGAGAGAGAGTAGGGGGATGACAGGGGAACAAGAGAAACAGTGATATTGAGAGGTAGAGAGACCAAGGGGGGGGGGGCGGCAGAACAGGCATGGAGACAGAGGGAGAGGAAGAAAGATGAAGAACAGGAGAGGAGGACGAGAGAGAGAAAGATGAGAGGGAGAGCGATGATGATAATGAGAGCGGGATAGTGTAATAGAGAGAGGGAGAGAGGGAGAGAGCAGGATGAGTGATGAAGGCCGCAGAGAAAATGATTCAGTGACTCAAGTTGCTCTGAGGCATGCAGTAGTGTGTGTATGTGTGTGTGTGTGTGTGTGTGTGTGTGTGTGTGTTTACGTGTATTGAGTGGCTATGAGGCAGGCATGCAAGGATATGTGTGTGTGTGTGTGTGTCGTGTAGTGTGTGGCTATGAGGCTGTGTTTACGTGTATGTGAGTGGCTATGAGGCAGACATGCAAGAATGTGTGTGTGTTTGTGTCAGTGGAATTGCAGGAGTGTGTGTATCTGTGTGTCGACTGGTTGTGAGGCTGGCACGCAGAAGTGTAGTGTATGTGTGTGTGTGTGTGTGTGTGTGTGTGTGTGTGTGTGTGTGTGTGTGTGTCAGCGGACTGGCAGGAGTGATTAAGTACAACGAGCCAAGCAACCAATAAACAACCAGGCAGGCTGCGTTCCATTCCATAATGAACCCGTCCTATCTCTTCTCCTCCTATGCGTCCTTGACGTACTCTCTCCTCACAATCATCCCATTCACACTTCCTCCCATGTTCCCTAATCTCCTTCTTCCATCTCCCCTCCTCCACTTTCGCTCCTCCTTTTGTTGTCCAACTACTTGATTCTCTTTCCTCTATCCTCCCTCCTCCGGTCCTCCCTCCTCATTCCCTCGATTATTCCTCCTCTAGAGGGAAAAAAGCGCAACGGGATGACATTGTCACGACCATTCAGTCTGAGGGATGCAACGCAACACAAAGATCAAGTTTCTCACAATGCAAGATGCTGCGCTCGCTCAGCCCCGTTTTCTGACCGCACGGTTTGAAATGATCTTTCAAAGTCAAAGAACATTTTTACGAAGGTCAGTGGTTAAAACGTCTCGCTCATGATGTGTCGTAATTCTGTCTGGCCATTACAGCACCATCTCCTAATGCATTCTCCTTCCTCCTCCTCCCTCCTTCTACCCAGAATGCTCGTAGCCTCAGGTCTACGAGGACGCAGCGAGCACAGGATAGCGTCATCCCAGAGGTTGTACCGTGCTTATCATGTTCATCAGCCGTATGAAATACTCAAGATAGAGCCCATGGATCAAAAACCAGAATCCTCAGTGAGTGAGGAGGGGGTGATTTTCATTCTCAGCGTCCTTCCCCCGGGCATGGCGATATAAAAAAAAGAAAAGAAAAAACACCTGGTCGTGACTTGAACTGATCCTGTCAAATATGTGTCGCCTCCCGCAAATTAAATAAGCTGCAGTCACATCGAGTTAATGAGATTAGAGCTAGGGACACAATGTAGGAGACATCAATCTAGTTTGGCACGTGGCCATGAATTTGGACAGCGGTCCACATCGCGCAGGGTCTCCTTGGCCAGCTGGCAGGGGCCGCTGGTCTGTGAAACGGTGTCTCCCTGCTTTTATGCTTTTGCAGCAGTGGACCGTGTGTATAAAGCAACACCAATACTCAGCACTGAGAAACACAAGAGAATTAAAATGCTCGTAAATTGTAAAATACTGATATTTTTATTTTTCAAAAATGCAGCAGAAATGTTTTATGCTTGACACAATCCAGCCATCCGCTGAGTCAATAAACCCATATGAAAATAATAATCAACAATCAATCAATCAAACATCCACTAAAGTTTTTTTTTTTAATATATATATATATATATATATATATATATATCGTTTGTAAAACTTCATTGCTTGCCGTCCACCGTTTTTCAGCTTCCGTTTTATCGCGTATTCTGTTGACAAACAATCAACTGAAATATCTCATGAAGAAGTTAGTTAGGATGAGGAAGAGGTTAAATAGGCCTCGCTGTGACAACGCCCTGCCGGACGGTGGCACAGAGGAGGCTTGATGGGGGGTAGGATGGGACACAGGTTAGGGGGGGGAAAGGGGGCCAGAAAAACAGGGTGACAACGGGACACAGGATCGGTAGGATAACTTTTGGTTACTGGTTTAGGACCGAGGTAAAGGAGTTAGTGGCTGGTTGGTTGGTTCGTTGGGTTGGTTAGCGCAGGCTAGCTTCTTGGCTTCACGGTGACGATCGTGGGTTAGATAGACAGGTTTGAAATGTTCGCCGGTAGCCACGTTAGCGCTAAAACCAGTCGATTTTGAGAATGTCGGCGCAACCTAACCAAATTCTTTCAAAAGGCAGGGGCTCTCCTAGGAATTTGGGGGCCCACCCGTGTCACTTGGGGGGGCCCCCCTTTAAATCATTACCACCCTGCTTGCAGAGACCCTAGAGTTGGGGTAGTTCGGGATTATTATTTTTTTAGTAGAAGAAAAGAGTTGAAAGAACAAGGAACAGGGGAAAGGTAAGGAATTAAAGAGTTAAGGGTCGTGGTTTTCGGGGCTGGTGTCCAATCATCAAACCGGTAGTGCATTATCTACACAGTACTAGCACTTCATCCCATGAGTCAAACAAACAGACAGGATGGTGTGGAAAAATGTCCTTCGCACGTCTACTAAGGGAATCTAAACAAGTATCTAGATGCTTATATAGCTGGGGGGGAATCGTAGAAATGACTGTGCATAGCGAATATAGCCTTTAAATAAAGGTACTGTGTACATACTACAGTCGGGGTGAGATAGAAAGACGGCCAGCCTCGCTTCGGGGACGTCTATACAGTAATACAGTAATATCTGAAATGAAAGCGATAATGTGGTTAAATAAGTCATGTTTTAATGCAAGAGCAGTAAATGCTATCAAATCATAATATATCATCTTTATCTTTCCGTTCTATTTACAAGAGTTGAAACACGTAGCTGGTTAGAGTGATTCTTCAGTAAGCCTGGCAACCGCTTCAGAAGCCCTTTCTTCTTCTTCCGTCACTCCGGGCTCGGCTTTTTCTCCCTCGCAGTTGTTAAATCCCTCTCAATAAAAATCGTAATCTCTTTTCCCACCCACCGTCAGACGAACTTTTCCTCCCGCACATGCTGTTTGTTTTTTTTTGTTTCTTAAATCCCCTCTTCTCCTCTCTCTCTCTCTCTCTGTTTTTATTTCCGTCTCATTCGGAACTTTGTTATTTTTCTCCTCAGCTTAGGTTGATCCTTGGCAGATAGGGCCTTTGATCTTTTAATGGAAAAAAAAGAATTTGCTACATTCACATTTCACAGGTTGTTTCAAGTTGACATCAGCAGTCTGCGTGTGGTTATTCTCCAGCTCGGCTCCAGCTCCGCTCCATCACTGACCCCTTCATCCCCCCCCTCCCCTCAGATGTAGAAAAGATTTCAGTTCACAGAGTGTTGTGACATTTGGGGCGGCTGGGCGTGTCTCATTTTCCAACTGGCGAACAACCGATGCATAGAACTGCAACTCCCAGGATGCACTCTGCTTTCAGTTCCCCAACATGCAACACACAGCTGTCTGTCTTTCCGTCCTGTTACTCATAATGTCTTTCTGTCCGTCTGTAACAATCCTGCAGGGTAATTAGTAGAGGTATTTATGTCTTTTGATGTGTGTGTGTGTGCGTGTGTGTGTGTGTGTGTGTGTGTGTATTAGTATGTGTGTGTGTGAGTATCTTGCTGCGGTTATACACGCGTGGTGGAGTGTGTGTGCGAGGCGATGTGTGTGTGCGGCAGGTGTGTATTACTATACGGGCTGTGGTGCGTGTATCCTTGGTGAGGGTGCCCCAGCCTCATCCCCACCATCGATCCAGGAGTCATGGGGGTCATGGGCGTCGCCGGGGTGACGGGGTGCGACCCGGGGGTCATGGGCAGCGAGCCCGGGGTCAGGGAGGTCATGAGGGGGACGTCGTCGGGCGAACGGCGCAGGGTGAGGGTGTAGTCGGGCGGGCAGGTGAGCCGCACGGTGTCCAGCGTGCTGTAGATGTCCTGGGTGTCCAAGCCGTCCAGGGCGTCCAGGGTGTCCAGGGTGTGGTGGTGGTGGTGGGCGTTGTTCCTCACGTCCGCCGACGCCACGTCGCACTCCAGCTGCTTCACCTGATTGGATGGAGAGAGAAAGAGAGATCGGAAATTAAGGTTCACGATTGTATCTCGACAGTACCTTATGTCACACAAAAATCCCACACGGCGAACATCATTTGAACACCCCGTGTGTAACAGTCCGTCTTTGCACTTCGATATCATGCACAGCAGCACCGTACGGCACAACGGTGTGTGTGACAGACATAGACATAGTGCTTGAATTTTGCTTGTCGCACACACACACACACTGATAATGCCTGTTGATGACAAGCCGATGATGAGTGCTTTGCAAGAGTTCAATCTTGCCACTTCAACCACTGTAGAGGCAAGAAAAGGAGGTCACACACACAATACCAGCCAGCATGACATCATTTGAAATGAAGAGACTATAATCACACTCATGGCGCACACACACACACCATACACACACACACATATACGCACAAAATAATGAACACATGCTCATTCTCTCTTACACTCACCTGTAATGACATCAGTCCCTCTCCCTGCAGGTGGGCGGCGAGGTCTGCGGGCGTGATGTCACGCCTCGGGGGAGGAAGCGGCCGCGGCCTGCGGTGCTCCAGCCGCCGCTTATCCTTCTTGTACAGCAGAGCCGCAAACGCCAGGATGTTAAGAAACAACAGCGACGCGCCCACCGCGATCGTCACCGAGAGCTCGGTGGAGTAGTCCTCGCTGGGGACGCGCACCCCGTTTTCCCCTCCGCCTTGGCCCAACGCGGGTTCCGGGGGCTGCAGGGGTGCCTCCCTGTGGCCCCGGGTGGCGCGTGCTGCTGGGGGGCCAGCCTTTGGACAGGCGCTTAGTGTAAGAGAACGGGGTGTCATCCTGCGGGGAGGGACTGTGCGTGAAGGAGGACACCGACTGGAGAAGCTCGTTGACATGATGCAGATGAGGGACCAGCTGGAGCCAGAAGGAGATCTTGGTGGCGCGGTAGTGGTCCCTGACGCGGGGCTTGAGGCCGATGTGCAGGTACAGCTGCTCCTTAGGGGTGTACTTAGACCAGGCTACTTCCTCAAAGCGGTTGGGCTTCGTGTGGATGAACTTGGTGTCTTGAGGTACCGGCTGGTTTGGGTCGCTGGAGAAAGAGAGAGAGAGAGAGAGAGACTGAATGAATGGATAGATAGATAGATAGATAGATAGATAGATAGATAGATAGATAGATAGATATTCCAATAACACATAAGAAAACAAATCTTTATTTTGAAAACCAATTAGAAAAATCAGCAAAATAAAACGTCAAACGACAGAGTTGATGCAAAAAAGAAAGTATGTCCTGTAGCTGACACATTACTTAGTCTACAATTAGGTTTGGCACTAAAAACAGTGTAATCAGACCACATCACTGCCATCCACCAAACAAACACAGCTGAATGTCCTCTACGAACAGAGGCAGCGAGGAGGGGCGGGAATTCACCTCAGCTGACTGTCGGCCTGACAGAGAGACAATACGCTCCGGATAGATCACTCAACGCTCAGCGGTGGCAACTTTGAAAGGAAAAAAGCTGCATTTTGGCCAGTTGAAACGTTTTGATTCAACTTACGTCAGATCTGCTGCCAGAGACTCCTAACAGGGGCTGTCTACAAAAAAAGAGGATCTCAGTCTCTCTCGTTCCGGCCTTTGCTTTCTAGTTGGTATATGCGGAACACACGGCAAACCAGTGGCTAAATATACATGTTGCACAGAGAAAACAGGTTCGATTTTCTTGCCAGCATAACCCCAACCCGATCCGGTTGCAGATCCGGGTTTTATTTGCCGTTTCACGAGCACCAAGGAGCCCTGGAAGTCCTACAGTCATCACTCCCATTTTTTTAAAGGGCAAAGCATAAAAATGAAAGCAGGAATCTGTGATATCCTGAAAATATAGTGAAGAATCACATCCCTGACACGTACAGACAGGCATTTTTTGTACCTGCCGGTCCTTTTTACAGCTTTATTTCTCACCACAGTGAAAGTGACATGAAGGAAAAGCACAGGCAGATCTTCACAGACTTGCCAGTTGCGCCCCGTGTGCTCACTTGTCAATCAGCGCTACGCTAACTAGCACAAAAAGGCAGTTAGCGGAGCGACCTATGGGAATCGATGTTTTGCTCACCCACACAGAAGCGTACAAACACATACACACAAAGACACACACATCAGGAGGCATTACATCTTCCTTTTCAGAGTTTGATTCCCATTTCAGAGAAAAACTTAAAGCGCGCACTGAACATTTCCACATGCCCCCCCACTTCGGGTGTTTTTTCTCTGCAGCTAGCACTGGCGATAATGACGCTGAACACTGTTGGCTTGAAACTTAATTTCCTTGCTCGGGATTGACTTTGTGTACTCGCATTCAACAATATTCCACGGTCGGACGGCGCAGTGAGAGCGCTGCCCTAATTCTGTATGTTGAGAGATAGCGGGCCTCTGTGGTGATTTAGATCAAGGTCTAGACTGCAGATGTCTCTGTAAATCTAAAGAGGTCTCAGCGGAGAGAGCCTCTGTTGGAGTAATTACTAGTAATTACTCACTTGGAGCGCTGCAGGAAAAAAAAAAAAAAAAAAGCCCCATCCCCAACAATTATTTTTATCTTGTATATCATGTCAGAGCACAGAGATAAGAGTGACTCTTATCAGTGCACGTTGTCAGTTTTGTAAAGTTTTTACATGGATCCGTTCCTCAAAAAAAAAACCCTGTTTCCTTCCATTATCACGCCGTGCTGGCAGATCTTTTTATTTTGGATTTAGTGTTTTGTCTCTCCAGGAGTAGGTTTTGACCATGGAGGAGAGGAGAGGAGAGGAGAGGAGAAGAGAAGAGAAGAGAAGAGAAGAGAAGAGAAGAGAAAATAGGAGAAGTACACCTAAAAAAAAATGAGCTCCACATTCCCAAAAAAAACACATTCCCTTTGCTCTTCTTTTAGAAGGTTACCTTGAATTTCCTCACACTTTTTCGGGTATAGTGGTTCTCAAACTTTCCCGGCCGAGGTCCACAGAAAAGAAAAGCCTCGTCAAAATTCAGAACAGACACCGAGCCTATTTGCAACTGCCAAAATGAGGCTGGTACTTACATCTAAAGCGTTGTTTTCTGGTCAGAAATTGGCGGCCTTACCAAGGGGGAAAAAAAATCTATAATAATTTATCCTTTACCAAGGAGCTCATTATTTTTGACATTCTGGTGTTTCTCCTCTAATGCTGCATTAATTCTCGTATTCTCTCAGTTTAATCTTCTATCACAAATGCAAGAGAGTCTTTCTTATAAACAGGGGGTTTTCTTTCTACGCAATTAAAGAGCTACTCATCCTGATAGAGAGATGACTCGAGGCTTATCTCTAACTCTAACACTAATCAACACGTGTTATCTTTGCTCTGCCTTTAAAATGTAATTCACTGCGTTCTGATTGTCTTTTGTTCTCTTAACCCCTGGCAGATGACAGACACAGCATGTCCACGTTTTTTTTTTTCAGTTTTTTTACTCATTGGCTCACAAATTAAAATGAATAGCTAGAAATCACAGAGCCAGGATGCTAATCTGTTGTTGTGATCGCACTGGGGAGGCTCTACTGATAATGAACGGGAGGCTGAGGCATTGTCACACTGTTCAGAAAATCCTATTCATTTCCAATGGAGAGGCTTTACGCTAATGGCTATATCATTTCTAGCTATGGAAGAGAGATATATAAGTATATGTGGTCCTGCCTCTCCAGACGGTCAAAGAAACAAAGGGATGAAGTGGTTGATTTCCCCATTGACAGCCGTGCATTTTCTTTCACAGTTTACAATGTGATTTAATGGCCTGGTTTGCACGCATTGTCATGAGGCATTTTCTACATGCGGATGGGGATTAGAAATTAATAGCAGAAATGAGAATATGATTCATGTGTTAAAGAAGCCAGAAATACAGATAAAACTGAATCACCCTAAAGCTGTGCTTTGTTTTCTCTTGTTTTCCTGTCTTTGCTGTAATGTCTTCCTTTCCCATTGAATATGATTTAATTTCCTCTGTGCAATTGTTCCCGGTGGGATTTTTCCAATTGAAATAAAAAGTCTCACGTCCCTGTGAAGTCGAGCCACTCACCCGGTCTTGGCGAAGTTGGTCCAGTAGGTCATGACCACGGCGCTCAGCATCACGTCGTTCTTAGAGAAGTTACAGTTGAACAGATCAGTGGGTCCCACCATGGGCACGCCGAATACATAGGGCACCTACACCGACACACATACACACACACACACACACACACACACACACACACACACACATGCGGGCAAGCAAGTGCACACAAGCACACACACATGCACGCACACGCATAGAAAAAACAAAAAGGAAAGCAGGTCAGCACAGCGTTTACTTGCTTATTAAATGCACACAGCAACCATCTATCAACAATGACAATCTTCACAGCAGTAAATACACACACATATTGAGCAGCTTCATAACCGGAAATAAATTCCATGAACGTGTCAAATATTTCTTCCACTTGAGGATCGCTTGATTTGACTTAGTAAGCACTTGGAGCAGATTAAACCGAAGCAGCACTTGCAAGGCAAAGTAAACCAAGAGACATTACTCATCTAGCTTCTTCTTCTATGTGGCACAGTGTTGCACCTCATCACCGCGATCTGAGGTAATCCATCAACCAATCATTCTAGCTTGCATGACAACACATCATCCCCTTGCTCTTCTGCTGAGCAATATGACAACAGTAATATAAGACGAGGCTGATAGTGTGCTATCTATCTATCTATCTATCTATCTATCTATCTATCTATAAATCAATCAATCAAGCTATCTATCTATTTATCTATCAAATCACTCAATCAATCAATCAATCAATCAATCAATCAATCTATCTATCTATCTATCTATCTATCTATCTATCTATCTATCTATAGCAACACAAAAGGTGTGACATCATCTCACCTCGTCACCATGGGCGGAGTCAGCCCAGGGGGGCGTGGCATCACTCTGGCAGTGGTGGTAGAAGGAGTAGAAGTAGGTGGGCGATCCGTACTGGGCGTGGAGGTCAGCTGTGGCCACCGCCGGCGCCACCCACTGGTGGTCTGTGAACAGCGCCACCAGAGTCTTCCGCCGCGTTTCTGCGTTGTCGCGGTCGGCCCAGTCAGTGTACATGAACCTTTATTGATACATTAGAAATGAGTCATCATCCGATCCATCTGTCTATCAATACACTCCCCACACACACAGACACACACATTTCACTCACCTTATACTCTCTCGGAGTGTGTCTCGGCCCTCTGGGTAGCCGTACAAACTATCCACAAAGTCTGACACGGCGAAGTCGAAGTCCTCTGTCGTGACCCCGTCCTCTGAGTCCACGATGCCTTCGACGAACTTCACCCCCTCGCCCTGGTTGACCCCCAGCATCACGTCGTAGTTCAGAAACTCGCCCTGCTCCATCAGAATCTGGGGGTCATCCGGGATCACGTCGCCGTCGATCACGGGGGCGAAGGCCGTGTGGTATTTGGCCGGCGTTACGGTCTGCTCGACGAGTTCCCGGTAGCTCCGGCCCTGGAGGCAGGTGACCAACTGGGTGCTGTCGTCGATGCCGCAGCCCACCCTCTCGCCTAGCTGCCGGGCGTACTTGCTGGGCTGGTAGTTGACGGCCCAGCTAGCCAAAGCACTGCCGCTCTGGATGATGGCCCTGTGGAACAGGTCTGGGCCACACATGAACACACACACACACATGAACACACACATGAATAGATAGGCACGGATGTATAACGCATGCATCAAAGGCACACACTCGCATACGTTTGTAGACGCTTAGGCACGCACATACACACAGGCATGCATGGATGCACACACTCATACACACAGGGATGCGTGGATACACACATGGATTTACACAATCACACATATGAATGCACAGACAAACAGATGATGCAGAACAAACACATCCCCACAGTAAAAAAAATTCTAAACAAAAATAAGCCTTTTCAAAATAAAAGGCTCGGGATTGAAAATGGTTAGACCTCAAGGTTAGGGGGTCAGGGTTAAAAGGTCAAAGGTATACCTGTCTACCAGTCTACCCCTCTATCTATGCGTTGCAATATACCAGGATATGCTTTGATTAGTTACTATGTTGCCAAAGCTTCTTTCCATACCCCTGTAACATAAACCACATAAAACCACTGTAGGTTGTTTTTTTAGTCCGTGGCCCTTACCCTCAGAGTAGTGCGACAAGGTGAGCAGGCTGACACAGGAGGCCCCGGCCCCCGAGCCGAACACAGTGACCCTGTCCGGGTCTCCTCCGAAGGCCGGCGATGTTCTCCTTCACCCAGCGCAGAGCCTGGATCTGGTCCAACAGCCCATAGTTCCCTTTCGCTGCCTGGTCACCGGTGCTCAGAAACCCTGCAGGCCGATAGAAAGAGTTGTTGGTGTTATTACATGTTCATTTAAAAATGAATGGTCGTCAATCTCCCAACTGCAACATGGGGCACACGTGGATGATTTGACAGGTTAACCTCCCCTTTCACCCCTCTTGTTAAATTGGATCAAATCAGTGCATGCTTGCATTCATGACACAATTGGGCACGTATAAAAACACACAGATACACACACACACTCACACAGTTATAACAGCAACCATCCCGTATTCCCTTTACTGCTGAGGTTGTTAAGAAAACACAAAGGACCATAATAATGGCTCGCTCCCCTACATCTCATTACCGCAGAACCTCATTTCTCTGAACCTCAAACTGCTCCTGAACATATAATGAGCAAGGAATGCAGCGTTGTTAAAATAATACATTCTATCAACTGTGTGCATTTGCTGAGATTTTCTCTCATGCAAAAAAAAAAAAAAAGCACATATCATCGGGAAATTAGGCCGCAATGAGATTTTCATGATGCCTTCACATGCATATTAGCTAATAGTTAAAGTAAGCTTTGTACGGTTTTTCATATATACACGGGCTCACCTTGCACATCCCCCTCACGTTTGTGGATGATGATAGTGATGATGAGGAAGAGGAGGATGAAGATGCCGCCACTCTTGATGATGGATGGTGATGAGGATGATGGACAATGGCGATGATCATAGTGGCGGTAAACAGAGAGGATGGAGATGAAAAGGAAGAGGAAAGGATGGATGTAGGGATCGGTTCTGTGCAGCCCAATACGTTTAGCATTTGATTACGATTCCAGAAATTGGTTTCATCCACACTGGCGGCGCAAAATGGATTTTTGTTTCACCTCTGGGATGTAGGTTTATGCCTAATTAAAACATCTATATAGGTGTAAAACATTTTAAAAAGCTTCAAAAAATAGTGGAAGCTAGCTAGGGGTTATATGAACTCAAATCAATATAGATAGAACATTTTTAGCTTCACATATTCAGAAGTTCTAAGATGTGATTCCAGTCTATGCGACTTCTTTTTTTCTGTGTTCTGTGTCAGAAATTGTGTAATTATCTCCCCAAATGTTTTTTTTGGCGGTAATGAAGTAACTAACTCCTAACTAACTGCTAACTTTGCACAACATCCTGTTGTGTGTGCACGATATATAAAACATGTTTGGAATACATAAAAAGCAACCAGAGCAACCTCTCTACTGAGCCGTGGCGTTGGAGGAAGTGTTGACCAATACAAATCCTTGCAACTGATTGACGCTAAATTTTATAGTATCCCTCAACTCTGCATCACAAGCATTGTCAGCAAGAAATGCCTTGAGAACCCCTGTGTTTTTTTAGCTCAAGTAAAACCTGATTGACAGATCTATGTACATTTTTCCTTATAAAAAGCCTTAAAACATATATCTTTATGCCACAAAATATCTAAAGCGAAGGCTAATTATAAAAAATCTGTCAATGTAATTAAGTAAATTCAACTAATTATGACAAGTGGGTGAAATCAGTAAATCATGTAGCATATTTTATTAAACTGTTGGCACATGTTCATTTTTTCACATGAATTTTTAAGGCACAAAATAATGAAAATGAGGGCAACCCAAATGAAGGAAGGCTATGCGTATCTTGTGCAATGGCTTCAATCAATACAAAGGCACAAGGTCTATTTCGTGCGCACACAATACCATCTCATGCCCTCGATGGAGTAAATGTGATTTCTGTTTTTTTCCCCTCCTGCAGCCACTCCCAGGCTCCGTAATCTCTAACAAGAGCCGGACAAAAAGCCGAAATGCCAGCAGTCTAAGGTACTCTATTCATTCAGGCCTTGAGCCTTTTCAGAACAGTCTAAAATTGGAAGAAGAGAAAAAACACAGGGAATCTGATGTGATGCTCAGAGAGCAGTGGGGAAAGATCTGAGTCACAGAGGTGAAAAGGATCAGATCTGAGCTGATGCTGTCAGTGGGGAGAAAAAAACAGCTTCAGGGGGTTTATCCCCACTAGGGACACCCATACTAAACAAGCTTTCCCTCAAAATACAAAAAGCTGCTCCGGCTGAAATAGATTTCATATAGCTCATCGAAGGATGAAATAATCCAGATGGTGAATGGAAATGTGATTGTGAAGATGAAATGTTACTAAATATGACTAACTATGACCCTGTCATGTGTAAACCTCATATCCCACTTTAACACTTTACTCTCTGACCATGCATTGTTTTAAACACCAGTTAGAAAGTGTGCATTTTACGTGTTATTGAATAAAATAACAAAAAAATAAACCAATGGTGACGGTGAATTTTTTCTATGATGACATCACGTTGGTGATTGATTGTGAAGACGCAACGTTACTTTTGCAGGTTTTAGTTTACTCACAAGTGGACTCAAAACCTAATCAATATCACACTTAGAGCGTGTGGGCTCTGTTTACTTACTGCTGATTTTTTTGCCTAGCGCTTATCGACCTAATGATTGACCGCTGTCATGGACTGCAAATATATCTCTTCATCCCCACCTCACACCACCTCTAAGCCTCCTCACAACACATTGTTCTCAGAATTTGTTTCATTTAGGTTTTAGTTCGTTTTTTTTATTGCATCGTTCTTTAAGAACCAGCAGCTTTCTGCCCAAACTGCAGATCTAAATGCAGGTGAGATGTAAAGCAATGTGCACACTGCATTGCTATTCAATGTCCATTCATTATTCATTGTCCTTTGGCCCAGCACCCATCATCAAATGAATGACCATAAGTAGGTGATGTGGCAGCGATAATGTCAGTATACCCAGTGCTCCTGAGCAGTAATTACAAAGACATTGTCAGGGTTAAGGAATCCGTTCCCTGTATACCACATTGGGTTCAATGTAGCGCCAGCCATGCAAGGTTTAGACATTTATTTTGCCACTTGTACTAAAATGTATGCACTCATGGTATCGCAAAGTGCTCAAGTGTCCAGCAGATGGGATGTATGGCATATATATTTCATTTTACCCAGCACTCCGAGGCGGTAGTTGAGCGTTACGACGATAACGTTGCCGTAGCTTGCCAGCACGCTGCCGTCCATCATGTTTCCGGTGCCTTCTGTGTAGGAGCCACCATGGACGTAGACCATCACCGGCCGCTGGCCTCCCTCCTCGTGGATGTCTAAGAGGAGAGAGAGAGGGGGGGGGGGGGGAGAGAAAATTGGAGATTTGATAATAGATAGATAGATAGATAGATAGATAGATAGAAATACAGATAGATAGATAGATAGATAGATAGATAGATAGATAGATAGATAGATAGATAGATAGGTAGGTAGGTAGATAGATAGATAGATAGATAGGTAGATAGATAGATAGATAGATAGATAGATAGGTAGGTAGGTAGATAGATAGATAGATAGATAGATAGATAGATAGATAGATAGATAGAAATACAGATAGGTAGATAGATAGATAGATAGATAGATAGATAGATAGATAGATAGATAGATAGATAGATAGATAGATAGATAGAAATACAGATAGGTAGATAGATAGATAGATAGATAGATAGATAGATAGATAGATAGATAGATAGATAGATAGATAGATAGATAGATAGATAGGTAGGTAGGTAGATAGATAGATAGATAGATAGATAGATAGATAGATAGGTAGGTAGATAGATAGATAGATAGATAGATAGATAGATAGATAGATAGATAGATAGATAGATAGATAGATAGAAATACAGATAGATAGATAGATAGATAGATAGATAGATAGATAGAAATACAGATAGATAGATAGATAGGTAGGTAGGTAGGTAGGTAGGTAGGTAGGTAGGTAGATAGATAGATAGATAGATAGATAGATAGATAGATAGATAGATAGATAGATAGGTAGGTAGGTAGGTAGGTAGGTAGATAGATAGATAGATAGATAGATAGAAATACAGATAGATAGATAGATAGATAGATAGGTAGGTAGGTAGGTAGGTAGGTAGGTAGGTAGGTAGATAGATAGATAGATAGATAGATAGATAGATAGATAGATAGATAGAAATACAGATAGATAGATAGATAGATAGATAGATAGATAGATAGATAGAAATACAGATAGATAGATAGATAGATAGATAGATAGATAGATAGATAGATAGATAGATAGATAGAAATACAGATAGATAGATAGATAGATAGATAGATAGATAGATAGATAGATAGATAGAAATACAGATAGATAGATAGATAGATAGATAGATAGATAGATAGATAGATAGATAGATGGGTTAGGGTTAGGGGTAGGCATGACAATATGTTCAAACCAATATCCATATTATTATTTCTCTATTGTCGCTCTGGTGGTTGTGTGCATGAATGTATGTATGCAAGTGACATATGTGTGTATGTGTGTATGCGTGATTGCCCGTCTGCTTGTTTGTGTGTCAGCCTCTCATCTTCCCTGGTGGGTTTATACATATTGAAGTGGAAACAGCCTGTGCCTGCACACGTGTGCATGCGCTCGCCTGCCCGTGCTTTGTATCCCTCCACCTTCATTCCTCAGTGGGTGCATGTGTGTGTGTGTGTGTGTGTGTGTGTAGGTCCACATGCATCTGTGTGAGCCAATATATATGCATGAGTGAGCCTGCATCCCTCCCACTTTCCCTTCACAGGTCAAGACAGAAACCCCCTGGCGAGGGAGGCAGGTGGCTGCATGTTAAGTGTTGGTGTGACACACATGCACTCACCTTCCTCAGTGGGCACGTAGATGTTGAGGTAGAGACAGTCCTCGCTCTGGTGAGTGAGGTACGTCGCCGCTATGTCCAGGTTAGCTGTGAGCCAGGATGGCATCATGTCTCCCAGCATGCTCCTCTCGTCCAGCGACTGCGGGCACACGGGAGCGAACTGCGTCACGTTCCGTATTCCCGGCCAGGGCAAGGGAGGCTCGGGGGCCTGGAAGCGCCGGTCCCCCGTGGGGGGCCTGGCGTAGGGCACGCCCAGGTACTGGATGACGGGCCCCAGGAGGTCGGAGGGCAGCGGGGTCAGGACGCCACGGATGCGGCCCTGTGCCGTGGAAATGACGGGCACGGTCTGTTGCGCTGACAGGGGCGACGGAGAGAGAGTGAGGGAGAGGTAGAGAGAGAGGAGGAGGGAGGAGAGGGATAGAGAGCCACGGGGGGAGGACAAAGGCGGAGGGGGAGACTGGGGAGACGAGGAGGGGGGAGGGGAAGTCCGCAGAAGGGGGGTTCTTCTGGTCCTCGGCACAGACATGACAGCCTGTTGGGCCGTAGGGAGGTGAGACGGGTGAGGGCTTTGGGGGAGGGAGGGTGAGGGTTACAGATGTGTTGACCCTTCAGAGGTATCCAACACTCACACACAGCTGCTGCTCAGCTTGGCCCATAGCACGCCCAAGAACACAGTCCCGGCCCTTGTAAACAACCTTGCCCTCTCGTGTGTGTGTTTGTCTGTGTGGGGCTTGGTGTGTGTGTTCCTGTGTGTGAGTCAGTGATTTTGTGGCTCTGAGTGTGCGGTGACTCAGTCAGTGAATCCCTTGAGTCTGTGTGTTTGTGTGTGTGTATGTGTGTGTGGTGTGTGTGTGTCCCAGACCGGCGAGTTGTGTGTGCGTGTCCCTCGTTATGTAAACAGTAGCATCACTGTTCCTCTGTCACTCTCTCCTTCCGGTCACCCCCATAACAAGCCTGAAGTGCCTCCTGGAAAAGAGAGAGAGAGACAGAGAGAGAGAGAGAGAGAGAGAGAGAGAGAGAGAGAGAGAGAGAGAGAGAGAGAGAGAGAGAGAGCAGACAGAAGGGGAGGGAGAGATTTAATTAGACTTATTAGAATAATCGCATTGTAAAATAAACAAAACGGCACCGGATTTATTTGCCTTTCAAACAGGCACACACACACACACACACACACACACAGATCACGTCACATCAAACAAATAGGCTACGCTACCTCGCTGCTGTTCACGGTAAAAATAGAGATGAGAGCGAGATAGGGCAAGCGAGATGTTGTCCGCTCAGCTTAACTCGGTGTCAGTTTCCCATACGGGGGATCGGCCCGTGTGTGGATCTGTTGTAGCTCGAGGAGGCACATCACCGCTGTCCAGGGAAAAACCTCGTACCTCCTCAGGAACTAAGAAAAAGGCAAGCCTTGTTTTCAGCTTGACCACCAGTGGGGGGGCGGGGGAGGGTGGTAGAATTTTTTTCTTAACCAAGAGAAACTGTGAAAAACTGTGCGTGTGAGTTAAAATGTGAGAAATGCCACGATTTGGTGTATCGCGAGGTTTCCACGTGACAACGGCGATAGGTCACATCCTCCACAGCACGTTTCACCGATCACAGGGGAACAGAGAGGTGGGGAGGGTATGTGGGTGAGGCGGTGGGAGGGGGGAGGGGGTGTTGGGGCGTCATGTCCCACGCTTAATTACACCCTGAATGCACCGCGGGGCTCCTGACCTGCATGTAGCATAAGGTAGAAGGCCCCGTGACACATGCACGCACATTTTTCTCTCTCTCTCTTTCCTACACACACACTTAATCTCACTCTCTCTCTCACACACACACACACACACACACACACACACATACAGCTGCTCCCCAGCCGACACTGCTATCTCTCTCTGGGGGCCTTAGGGCAAAATATCAACACACACACACACACACACACACACTCAGCAACATCAACATCTATTTCCATATAATCACACACACGCACGCACACCCAGTGCTGTAGGCTGCATAGATATTACTCTGTAGAAATGATCAGTAGTGCTCCTCCCATTTTAGATTGTCTTGGTGTCGGCTGTCCAAGGTGCTAGTTAACATTCCAGTGGTGATCACACACACACTGATGAATAACGCTCCATTTATCAAGGCAAACCCGCCTGCCACCCTCCCCCTGGATATTTTTGTACATACAGAACAGATAAAGCCACGCTGGATTTTACTAAGAATTACCTTCAAGTGATAAAGGGAGGGGGGACAGCGCGCGGGGGGTGGGGGGAGATATAACAAGTGCGTTGTAAAAAAAAATGTGCTTGAATGAGGTAGAATCCAGTCTAAATCTCTATCGGCACTGAAGCTGACTACGGCAAGAAAACACACACACACACACACACACACACACACACACACAGCAAGCCTGCCTGCCCGCTGCAGTAAAAAAATCCTCAAATGACAAAATGTAGGTTGTACCGTACCCAGGGTGAGAGGTGCGAAACCACCGCTGACCATGTTCCCGATCTCGTTCACCGCAATATTTGCCTCGTGTTTGGCTTTGCTGCAGCTCGTCCGACGTGCCCGGGATGGGGATATGGAGAGAGATATTCCTCCTCTGCTGGTGGCGCGTCTTTTGGGGTGGGAATTTATTTTATTTAAAGAAAAATAAAATTAAAATAAAACCGAAGTCAATCGGGCTGAAGGTGGAAATAAAAACAAGAGCGTTTTGGATGTTGTAGCAATCGAAGTGTTCCTCCGAGGATTACCAGGCCCAGGACGTTCAAATGATCAATCTGCCTCTCTCCCTCTCTTCCTTTCTTTCTCCTCCCTCCCCCCTCTCTCTTCTCCCTTCTCTCTCGCTCTCTCGCTCTCTCTCGCTCTCTCCCTAGATGCGATTGGACAGTGTGGCAGGCAGCAGCTAGTGATCCAATGATACGCACCTCGCTCCGTGAGGAGAGGAGAGAGGAGAGGAGAGGAGAGGAGAGACCTATACAGGGATCACACAAAGCACATAGGTGCACACACGCATATAACTGGAGAAAACACACACACACACACACATGCACGCACATGCACACACACACACACCTGTAGAAGGTCCCAATACAATACAAACATTGGCTATATGCACATATACACGTGCACACATACACCTGGAAAACAAAAACACAAAGCATGTTCACAAATACCTGCACACACATACCTGTAGAACACACACACACACACACACACACACACACACACACCTTTACACGTTAACACACGGCGCCGGGGTACAGAGTGACCTCACATCTCTTCAGGACCAGAACAAGAGATACTGTCCCCATTCTACTCTGCTCTGCCCAGGAGCAGCTCCCTCCCCCAGGCACTGTGTGTGTGTGTGTGTGTGTGTGTGTGTGTGTGTGTGTATGTGTGTGTGTGAGAGAGAGAAAGTATGGTAATGCAGTGGGTCTGCAGTCGCTACTAACAGTGTTTGGGAACACTCCTCACGTCAGCACAGCCTGCCGCAGCACTCAGGACTTTCTTTTCCTCTCCTCAACTATCTTCCATCCATCCATCCATCTCTTCGTCCGTCCGTCTGTCTGTCTGTCTGCTCTATCCACTTATGTCCTTATTCCCCTATGCCGCCCCCCTACCCTTCTCTCCAAAGCCCCCTCACTCTCCTTCTCTCTTAGCGGCTCTTTTTATTAATAATAAAGAAAAAAACAACACGACAAAAAAACACGAAAGAAACACAACAGAAATAACAGCAACAGTGAGAAAGAAGAAAAGAAACGGAGGATGAAACGAGCGAGTCAAATTATGAAAAGGTCTTTTTGTACAAATGGGTTTTGAGAGGTGATTTAAAGGATGACACCGACTTAGCCGGACTAAGCTCCTCAGGCAGGGGCATTTCAAAAGCCTGGGGGCCCTGAAAGCAAATGGCTCTTCACACGTTGTCTTCAGCCCAGACTCGAGAACCTGCCAAAGAGAGGAGCCCTGCCTGAGGATCTAAAGGCCTGCACTCGGGCTCACGCTGCATTAAAAGGTTAAAAGGTGAAGGTGTAGCTGGGGGCAATGCCTTGATGAGCCTTGAAGGTTATCAATAAAAGCTTTAAATGAACTCTAAAATCTTGAAATTAATGGGCTGCGGCATTTTGGACAATCTGGAGATGTGTGTGTTATTTATTTATTTGTTTATATTAAGTGTAGACAACAGAGAAATAAAACACAAACAAGGGCTAAAAAGGATGGACAATGGTAGACAGAGGGCCATGGCTTATAAATAAGGTGTTACAGTAATCAAGACAAATAAATGGAGGTATGAATTCCCTCTGTGTCCCAGACAGGACCGATCTATTGTTGGCAATGTTCCTCAGTTGGAGAAAACCTGACCTAAACTTTCAAAAGATGATGTCTACATTTTTCATACAGACATTTTGTGAAAAAAGGACGAGGAGACGGCTGAATTTTTCTTTGAAATGCACCTCGGGAGCAATAACAAGGTAGTTTAAATGCAGCAAGCTCTGAGAAATCCAGTCCTGAACAATATTGTAATACAGCCAACTTACTTAAGTCGTCGGGTTGTACTGACAGATACAGCAGTGGAAGGCAACGGCGAGAATGGGATTTGACCTAGAATTGAGCCTTGAGGTACACCGCACCGCGTGTGTTAAAAGAGGCGGAGGAAAAAACGTTTTCACCAATAAAAAAGAATAGAGACAACTTTCTTTCCGGCAAGCAGGACGGAAACCATTCCCAGAGATACCAACCCATCCATCTACCTGTCCATCCCTCTATCTAGCCCCTACGTATGAGGCTCCTCTTGTCTTTCAACACATCCGTCTGTCCGTCCACCCGTCTCATTAATTTGCCCGCTCGTCTCTCTCTCCGTCGCCGAGCTCCGACTCTCCATCCGTTCATCCGTCCTCCCATCCCTCCAGCTTTTCCGTCTCTCCTCCCACACATTATCCCTCTGTTTCTCGGCAGCTCAACTCTCTCTCTCAGCTCAACCATGCCTTCTCTCCCAACTCCCCCTTTCTCTTAAAATATGAATTGATGTCTTAAACACTTTGTTTACACACACACACACTCAGTATCCTTGGGTTTAGACCTTCATAGATACCCACAGCTGGTTTCAAAGACACACTAGTAAGGACATTGTACTGGTATTCATTTATTTCTTTGCACATACACACACATGCATTTTTATTGGCACTAATAATATAGAAACTGTCAATATTTCTTTAACATGTAATTCAAGTATGAACAATATATTTACATCACGATGCAAAAGTACCTTCTAAAGAAATCATAGGCTCATGACATCACATGACATCACACCTGCACACACACACACACACATAATTTATATTATATTATACATACAATTTCCCTTTTTTACTATATTTTTATAAAGTGCTCTTATTGTAAATATTGTGTTGTTTTTATATAGAGCTCTTACTGTGACATTGTAAATATTGTGTTGGTTTTCTTATTGTAAATAGTGTGAACCTGTTATTTGCCCTTTGCACATTTCTGCTGAGCATTGCCACTTTACATTTCACTGCACACCTCGTGTGTGTATGTGACAAATAAACTTCTTGAATCTTGAATCTTGAATCTTGAATCTGCTTTACACAAATATCGTATACATGTGGATGTCTGTGTAATCCCAATACAACCTGATTAAAACTGCAAAAGGAAGGAAAAAGGAGGAAATGCTGGAACCGGTGTGTGCTGGAAAATGGTGCTGCGCTGCCTCTGAAAAATAATGAAAAATAAATGATTGACTGAGCTTGAGAATTTCACAGTTACCAGAGTGCACTTTCCCCCCCTGTCGCTTGGTTGCTAACACCTGACGCCCGTACTTGTGCTTTATTGTTCGTAAAGTACATTTTAATCCCAGTCATTCGCAAAGCACCCCCGTCTCAGTCGGTCACATACATACACCGTATGAAGTCGTCATCAGTTATTTTCTCTCATTCCGACAATCTGGATGAGGCTCTCGTCCCCGGTGCAGATAGACGCATCAGCTCCGAGCTAAATATATGATATCAGTCAGACTAGAATAAAAACTAGCGTTCCACCATTGCTCTTTGTGCTGTTACCGTGTATCCTCTTGACATGAGGCCTCCCTTATGTCACGGTATTCCAACTACTGCTTGTCTCACAGCCTATTTCCTCCTGTCCACCTTACCGGCTGTGGCTCATCGGTGTAGCCATTGCCTTCATAAAGCCAATGTATTTTCATCACCCCCCCCCCCCTCAAAGTACATCACAAACTCCGTAATGGACTTGAATGTGATACCCTGGCGATGAAATAACTGGGGAGATTACAACCAATGGAAACCTGATTGTCTGAAGAAGACAACACATTATTTGAATTCCCTGTAGTGCAAAAGTGAACCAAGACTTAAAGGATAATTCCAGTATTTTTAAACATGGGCCCTATTTGTATATATTTTGGGGTCTAAATGACTAATAGGTACAAAAAGTTTAGGAATTGCTCCGGTAGATCGCCTCAGCCGGCAGTCGCAAAACGGGCTGCTATGGCTGCAACGTAATCCGGAGGGGCAAGTGCCACCGATCAAAGTAAGTCCACTAAAAGTGCTTGTTTTTGCATCTGACAGGCTCAGATTGTTATTGGAAGTGTCTGACAACATTACGGAAAGGATCCCTACAGAGATAGACCTTTGTTTAACCAGAAACCTTTGTTTAACCTCTTCCTGCAACAACTCACCTCATCATTCAGATTTCAGAGCGAGACTTCTCCTTGAGTGAGGCTTCTGTTTCTGGTTAAACAAAGGTCTATCTCTGTAGGGATCCTTTCCGTAATGTTGTCAGACACTTTTAGCGGACATACTTCGATCGCGCAGCGGCCCCAACGGATTACGTTGCAGCCATTGCAGCCGTTTTGCGACTGCCAGCTGAGGCGATCTACTGGAGCAAATAGGTCCCAGGTTTAAAATTACCGGAATTCTCCTTCTCCCACCTCGTTCTCAAGCTCACACATGAGTTCATCTAGTTTAGTCAAGTGTAGGACCACTGAACTCTCTCTGGGCATAATGCAGATCCTCCACCTATGAACCTAAATACAGTAGCTGTGTATTGTATGATGGGCTCCAGGTATACCCACTGTCTACTCCCATCCCCCCATTCAAAAACAACAGACACCAATACGTTTTCAGCTCAAAACGTCCCCATACACCCCCGCCCCCCCTCACACTAGTGTATGTAGAGGCTGGGGTTGACTAGGAAGTCACTGATCCTCTGTGCAGCGCGGTTCAGCTCGGTGGCGTTGCTGTACTTCAGCAGGTTGTGGGAGCGTACAAAGTAGTGGCGCAGGTAGCGCTGGCTGACACACTTGTGGAGTTTTCGGGCCACGCGCAGCACACACTCCTGAACGCAGCACCAGTCCCTGACGCCCGGGAATTTCTCACAGCACCAGAACAAGAGAATCTGGAAGGTGAGGCGGGGAGAGGGGAGAAGGAGGATGGGATGGAAAAAGGGTAATAGAGATGTGAAGAAGAAGAAGAGGGAGAGGTGGGAGAGAATCGAAGGGAGGGAGAGATGAGACAAGGGAGGGGTGAGGAGAGATGTGCGAGAGACGCAGCGAGAGAGGAACAGATGGGAGAGAGGGCCCTTTATCAATCATTTATGCTAACAGTTTTATGAAGCTGCTATGATCGCAGTTCAAGGGATGTGGATATTACACAGGTAAGGATGAGTATTGATTGATTCCTGGCCGGTGTAAGCGCTCCCGGGGCCCGAGGTGAAATTGACATCTGTGGGCCGCACTTGTGTTGTAAAAATAAGAAGCCTATAATTGGTCAATACCCTCCTGGGCTCAGGCTAGAACAAATAATAAGCAGGAGTAGGCCACGATGTCGTTCCATGGTGGGAATTGATTGTTCACGGGATCACCATTGAGACTATTTTTGTTTTTTCTGAACTGTTATGATTCACATAGGTCAATAGCTTTACTGACAGACGGAGTGATTGACTGACTGATTGATTGCTTGGGTTGGTGGATTATAGATGGTTGATTGGTTGCTAGGTAGCCTGTGGTCGCCTGTACCTGCAAGTGGAAGGTGGTGATGACGGGCTTGTTGTCGGGACACCAGATGTCCTCCTTCAGCTGCCGGACGACCCGGTAACACTTCCTCCGCCGTCCACGTCCACGTCCCCTAGCAACGCTTGCTCCACCCTCGAGAAGGACAGCAGGCAATGGTAGTTTGACGTCGCCATGAGGTTGAAACCAAATGACTGTGGGTGTGTGTGTGTGTGTGTTTGTGTGTGGAAAGGACGGGAGAGGAAGGATGGAGACAATTACATTAGATTTGTTAGATTGGTTTCACTTTGCAAAAGTACCAGTACTGAGTTGTTGTTGTTAACGCACCAAAAACATCTAAGGGCCAATAGCATTTGTCATGTTATTCTTGTCAATTTTCCTTTGTCAATCTGTTGCAGGCAATATTGCCCATGTTAAACCACATTGCCCGAATGTGTTGCCTGTGTATCACAGCCCTGAAGGGGAATCCGACCATCATCTCAGATCTGACAGAAAAGGACGTTCCTATCGTTTAGGGACCGGGGCTTCTCTAAATCCAAATGTGCATGTATGTGTGTGTGTTTTAGCTGCAATGAGATAAAGCATTGGAGTATGCAGCATGTGTGCATGTTTCTTGTCTCTCTATATCTGTGTCTGCTACAAATAGAGATTTATTGCAAAAGCCACTCCTGAGCTACAAATAGCCACCGCTTAGGCCGCTGAATTGCTACTGTAGCATTTCAATCAGGGGACCTAGAGGCATTACTAGGGGACAAAGCCTCTTGGGGCACCAGTGAAATCCTATTGCTTAGCTGAAGATCCCTCCGTTCTCTACCGACTATCTTCCTCCGGCTTGTCACTGTGCATGAGCTCTGTGTAAAAAAAAATCCCTGCGTACAAAACAGTGCATCAACTCTAATTTGTCAAATCTGTTTGACTTTAAGTGGAAACTACGCACCTCCTGCTAGGCGTGCTTGAGCTGCGTGCCAACAGAATTAGCGTCATAATGCTAATTCTCGTTGAGAGAGAGAGAGAATTACTTCTCATCGGCATAGATTATTTAGTCCAGTGGTTTTCAACGACCTGGAGGCTGGGACCCTGTAGGGGGGTTGTGACAATATTTTGGGGAGGGCCCAAGAAGGCTTACAGACTCAATCATTCATACATCAAACGTAAGCAGCTCTGAATACCTAAATAAAATAAATAAAAATCAACCTCAAGCATTCTTCTCATTGTGACATGACATATGAAATGATAAAAGTCCTGACCGGGTGAAAAGGAGAACCACTGGTTTAGTCACCACTGGTTGGAGCATCTTGACTGCATGGGTGCATCACCGCCTGGTATGGCAACAGCACAGCCCTCGACCGTAAAGCGCTACAGAGTGCGGAGTGCATCACTGGGGCCGAGCTACCTGCCATACAGGACCTCTATACCAGGCGGTGTCAGAGGAAGGCCCTGAAAATCACCAAGGACCTCAGTCACCCAGCCCACAGGACTGTTCGCTCTGTTACCGTCTGGCAAACGGTACCGGAGCATCGGCTCTCGGACCAACAGGCTCCGAGACAGCTTCTACCCCCAAGCCATAAGACCTCTGAACAGCTGACCGATGGCATCCCGGTCGATCCACTCCATCCCAAACCTGCACTGACTCTACGCACCATACACTTTATATATACTCTTTTTTTATATACTGTATATTTATTTGTATTGTTATTATTGTACTTAATTTGATTCTAGTGTCTTTTGCACTGTAGGTATGGCTTGTAAGTAAGCATTTCACTGTATGGAACACCTGCTGTATCCACTACATGACTTGACTTGAGTTAAAAGTGTGACACTGGACACCAGGTTTGTGCTAATGAGTTTAGCGCCCGGAGTGGGGGATGGTGCTGACAGCTGACCTCGGTTAAATGTATGTATGTGTGTGTGTGTGTGCATGCATGTGTGAGAAAGACATTATGTATGAGGCGAGTTTGTGTGTTCACACGCAGGTGGGAGCGAAGTGTGAATGGTGTGCGTGTGCACGCGTGCGGACCAACCTTGATGCTGCGAGCACGCTCTGAGGTTGGCCAGCGCCGAAGTAGGCGGGGCCAGCGGGCCTTTTTCGGCCAGTAGTTGATCAGCTCCACTGTGGGAACAAGCTCTGCCTCCATCGCACCCTCTGACGTTTCTATGGCAACCCGCACCACCGTCCCCACCGACTCAAGTATGCTGACCTTCCCTGGACACGCACATGAGAGCGCGCGCGCACACACACACACACACACACACACACACACACACACATTTACATCCAGAAACACAAGTGCACACTCAAACTCAGACATGTACACACAAAAATCCACACATACGCAGAAACCACTTTTGAAATATGCAATATTTATATGCACGCAATGTACGAAATGGCTCACTGAGGTGATGTCCCATATGTGCAGGTACACACACACAGATACACATACAGACCAATATTGAAAAATGTATATGTGTGCACTGTACCCAAATGGCACACTGAAACGGTGTACACAACTTATCAACACTGCATGTTGCACTACTCACCAAACCCACACTAGCCAACACACATTTCCTTCAACAATATACCCCCTGGCAAAACAATTCTCATGATGTCCTGGAATCTTAAAAATATCAACTTGCACCATTTACAGTATGTACAGTATCTGCTCCGTGCTTTCATTTGGCCCAGTTTGGGGAGAAAACCCTTGGTACAGTCTGCTGCGTTTGGCATCAAAAGCAGCTTGGGGGGAGTAATGAAATACGCTGATAGAAGGCAGCTCAGAGTTACATATACTGCAGAATGGTCATTACAATTTATTGTGAAAATGATATATTTCGATTTTCAGCAGACGCAAGTGAAGTACCACCCTCCACCCCTCAGCTCCCTCACCCGTGAGGCTGCAGGTCTTGATGGCGTTTTCCAGCGGCTCTCTGAGCAGGCCGATGACCTTAGCCGGAACTATGTCTCCCTCCATACACACACTGATAATTACAATAATATAAATGAAATGTAATAAAATAAATAAATAAAACAGATGAGAAGGAGGAAAGAAAATAATACATTATTTACAGTACCAAGTGAATAGAACTGAACAGAATAGAATTGAATATCAGATGATAGATAAAAGCATAGATCATAAACTATAAAAACCAACAATATATGATATTATTTTTATATATATACACCCCTTCATCCTTAACCGTATACCACTTAAACTACAGACCTATACTTTAACCATGTAACTATAAATATACAACATTAACTTTTAATATACCTCGCTTGCTGCCAATCCTGGGTGGGGCTAGTGAAGCTCTCCAGCTCCAGCCATTGGTGGAGCTCCTCTGGCTCACGGACAGGTGACGGCAGGTGAGAGCCACTCAGGGAGTAGTACCTCACAAAAATATGCCATTTGTTGATCAATAACAGATCTCAGTGAGAGGAGGAAAAAAATGTCAATTTGGATAGAAAATGAGCCCATTGTTTTGTTTTGTTTTTATTTTTTTAGTATTAAACTAGCTCAAACAAATATCATTTTATCATTGTTTGATTGTTAATATTATTATTTGTCTGTAGAATAAAAAAATCCTTAAAGAAAAAATCCCTTATCCCTTAAAAAGCAGCTATTGGCAATGTATGTTGCATTTCTGGGTCCATATTGTTGTTTGGTCGTGTATTTTTCCCATGGATAAGTGGCCAAACATAGACGACGAGACATCACATTTCCAGAGCAGCTATAATGGAGTTTGACAGCAGAATGTTTTTTCCAACTGTCTCAAACATGCAACAAGAAGCTAATGTATGCACATCCAAAAAAAAGTAGGTCAGGTGCTTGGTATCGCAGCATGAAACAATAAAGAGAAGGAAAATACCCGCTGGAAACACTGGAATGGTCTTCATCAGTATATATGCCTGATGAAAACCAGTAGAGGTTGAACCACTGAGCGAACCCCTCATTCTTTAATACACAGGACAAGATGTTACTATCCCTTGTGCCATAATCCAAGGCAAACACTTGTAGAAGCCCAATTCAGATACAATGATGAATGATACAACCACCACCAAATGAACACCATAGCAGGCATCAGGCGGCTACACTGTCATAGATCTACAGAGTCATTCGTCACATGGCACCATTCGCCAGTTACCTACCCTAGCCAACAGCGGTACGTGGCATGTCATTGGGGTTATCAAGTGGGCACCTTCCTTCACCGAAGTTTCGTTGAGTTGGGCCCACGACACCTCAAGAAGGCTCAACGGTGTATTCCAGCGTCCTGGATTCACCCCCCTCTATGCCACCACTTCACAACTCCGAAGAGCAAGGGCTTCTTTCTAGACCGATCATACAGGGAAAAATCCATCGGAGAAGAGGACAGCGACCAATTTCTCCACCGGCAGTAGCCAAGATAGAGCAGAATGCAATGCAGCCACCAGATGTTTTGAGTAAGGAGGCGACTCACTTTTTTCGCCTACACGTAAAACCCACAGCTGACATGCTGATGCACGTTCAGGCTTTCTCTGAGGGTTGTCAAAAGGCATTCTGGGAAATTCATGAGGGGAAGTGGATATTCCAAGAACTTCATCACAAGATAACTCCTGGAATGCGTTGAACAATCTGAAGGGTAATCATCCTTTAAATTGGCGGTACTTCCATTGGTGGGTCACATGCTCATGGTAACCTAGCAACCCCTGTAGTGGAACACTGACCAGCACCAGGGTTGGGGTCAGAACCTGGACAGAGAGAGAGAGAGCGAGAGAGAGAGAGAGAGAGAGAGAGAGAGAGAGAGAGAGAGAGGGGCAGTGTCAAAACACACACATTTGCACGTGCACAAATACACGCATGCATACATAGAGGTATACAAACGAGCATGCACGCACACATACATTTAAGCATGAAACTACACACACACACACACACACACACACACACACACACACACACACACACAGACACACACAGACACACACACAGACACACTTCCTACTAGAAAGTGGGATCCATGGGCTGATGGCATCACTTCACACACACACACACAGTAACAAAGTGAGAGATCTGTGCCTGTATAGCAGGGTTGAAGGTACACCTGCCTCTCAGTACAGCTGCCCACTTGGTCACCATGGCAGGTTGGTCCTAGGGAGAGAGAAAAGAGAGAGAGAGAGATAATCTGATGAGTTCAACATCACGTCTATGCTGTACATCTCATATAGCCCAGGATCTTTTTGAATGTGTATAGCCCAGTTTTAGACCAAGCAGTAAATACAGCATTACATATTTAAACAATACAGTAAGAAAGAAAGAAAGAAAGAAAGAAAGAAAGAAAGAAAAGGTGATGGAGAGACAGAAAAGGGAGGATGGGATAGGAGAAGAAATTGAAATTGAGAGAAGAAACAGTGAAACAGAAACGAGAGAGAGTGAAACTCTCTTTGTTTCATTCATCCAGTTGTTTGTTTTTTGGGGAGGGATCAATAACTAGCCGGGGTGCCTTGCCTGCTGGTGTGTGCTTCACTCCACTGAAGCCTACAGACTCCATTTGCCATGGACTGTTTGTCAGTTGGCTAATAAGCACAAACACTTTAGGGGCAAAGAAGGTCGATAACAGCCTCTAAAACAAACCACTCTTTGCAGAGATACAGACAAAAGCACACAGATTAAAATCCTGGAACTAAACATCTCCTATTTATGGAAAAAAAAAAACTAAAAAAATGAATGAGACGGGCATACTATTTTCCGACTGAGGTGCATTCAGGGATACTTTGTTCGACTCCAGAGGAGACTTTCCTGTTTTTGGACTGTATAATAAATGAATATTATAAAATATGAATACAGTGTTGTCCTGAGACTTTGGGCTCTCCGCTTTGCTCCCGACGGGAAAAAAACGACAGCATCGACTCCGGCACCTGTTGCGGTTCAAAGTCATCTCTCGCGCAGAGACATCATGCATGATGCATAAACTGAACTGTACTTTAATTGTGCTGCGTTCGTTTGGTTCTGAGGCGAGGTCAGATCAGGTCAGACGATGTATTTTTGATGACGTCTCATGAAATTTTACGAGGGGGAATTGCCACTGGCGGACGAATTTAGACGACACGAGATTCAGCTTGTATCTTGTGAAACTGACCAAGCCTCCTCTCAAGCAGTGGTCATGGGCTCCATTTTACAGAAAAATTATGACTAACTTGTATTTGGTCATGATATGCTTGTTTTTGTTTTTTTATTGTGTATAGGCTAGAATGGTATCCACATTGATTTTAACCCATTTGCCGATCCCCATCCCTGACAAAGGGGAGATATTGCTAATCCCCATTACTTCCCAATGAAGTTGAAGATCTAATCCATTTTGCATGGGAGCCATAATTAATGCATGCAGCAGCAGGCAAAAACATGCGTTTTTTCTGGCTGAGAAACTGTCTTGCCGGGCACAGCAGTTTTTTTTTATAGCCGTCATGAATAAAAATGCGTGAAGTACAGTTAGAGATGAACATCTTGGGACAGCGGAGTGAAAATGTCCGTTGCCGCGTCGGGTTTTAAAACCCAGCGTCAGTTGAGAAACGTATATTGGGACAGTGAAGCGAAATTGGTTATTTCTGCTGTACACAGATAATAATATGTGGATTTCAACGCTTTTGCCACCAACTGTACTCGTGTGTGGAGAAATTGAAATTATTGGAATGAGTGAAATATGTTGAGTACAGTTAGTATGCAGCAGTCATATGTGTGAAGTACTGTTGGCATTGGGACACTACTGAACTACAAATAGTTCAAATACCTTTGCCACTCGCTGTAAAAGAGTTGTATGTAACCTTTTCCACCAACAAGACTCTCTCCCCAAACTGTTCAACAGTGATACTGCAGGTCTGTCTCGCGTAGCCGCAAGAGTCTTTCTCATCTTTCCCATCTTTTCCCACAATATAACATAAACATTGAACAAAGCTAAAAAAAAATAATCATCCACTCTGTCCTTCCCCATCTTTCCCTTTAAAATAATAAATAAATAAATAAATAAATGTGACGTAATGTATCCACTGATGGAGGTTGTTTTACCTGAAAGCTTAGCATAATTTCTCTTTTAAAAAATATCATATGAAGATCATATAATAAAAGTGCATTCTACCATTACAGCGAAGAGTAGCTCAGCGGGGGATCAAAGCAGAAAAACACGGGCCAGAATAGGTAAGGAGTCTTTGGTTCAAGGTTACGTCTCAAAGCATGGCCTTTAGCTTTCCCAGGAATAGAACCTGTGGCCTTTCGGCGAGCTAATAAGACTAGCAGCATCCCTCTTGTGAGTGCCTTACAGTCCTGTGGTAAATATGAATGTTTGATCGGCCTGTTGCAGATTGTTAATATTTCATTCGCCTGTTGCAGATGTGCGGGAAGTGCAACCTGGATGTTTTAGTCCAGGAGAGAGATACGATACAAGCAAAGGTCAGAGTCGAATTCAAAGTGAGTATATGTAATTTACTTAT